>PVJO010011162.1:0-60973 GCA_004026905.1 Hystrix cristata
GTCTAGCTCTTCTGCAATGCCAGCTCCTGCCATGCTCCTCCCAGCCATTCCTGGGAGGCCACAGTAAGGGCCTCCCTGTCCCTAAGGATGAGGCCTGCCATTCTTACCCAGTACCCTCTGCCCTCCTCTAGTCCTGGCTCAGGGTGCTGCTTATACCTGCTCTTCGACCCCTGCCTCCCACAGACCCACCTGCCACACAGGGCAGTGGCTCCTGTGTAAACTGGCTGCAGCCATTTCAGGTGTGACCTCTAGGCCAGAAGGCCTCTGCAACCAGCTCCAGCCCCTGCTGATGCACACAGCCTCCTCTCGTGTGCCAGCAGGCTCTTTCTGACCCTGTGTATTCCACGTAAGCAAAGAGTGTTTAAAAAATAAAAACACATTACCCTACTGGCAAGAGAGTACGGCAGGGAGCTAAAGCACTGCAAAGGAAGCACTCAAAAATTAACATCAAGATTTAGGTGAAGGATTTATTGGCTATCACAACTGAGGTAAAATTACATTTCTCCCCAAAATGGGTGCTCAAATTGGGCCAAGGGAAAGATATTGCGCTGTTCATTTACAAAGGAGCCGAGAGCAAAGTATTTCACTGTTCATTTACACAAAGACCACCCCAGCACATCAAGACTCCTGAGAGCAGAGGTGCCTGCCTTCTCCAGTTTCCTGGACAATCACCAGCACATGCTTACGGTGCTGATGCAAAGTCCCTGCTGCCCTTGGCCGCTGTCCCTCCTCATTCAGCCAACAAGGCCCAAGAACTTGCCCAAACAGGAAAGACCAGGAGGAGCTGGAGTCCTTGACCTCTCAGCACTCTCTCTGGAACTGGACCTCCTGGCACCTGTGGAGGCACAAGAGTCCATACTCTCGGGGTGGGAGAAGTGGCCTTCATCTACAGGCAACTGCAACTGTGCTCCTCTAGACTTGAAAACTCACCCATGTTCATGGCCAATCTTCTCCAGTCGCTCTCTGTCCGGCTCCAGCAAAGCTTCCAGAGCCTTTGTTTGCAAACCCGGACTTTGCTGTGCTAACTCCCCCCAAAGAATGTTCTTCCTTTCTTTTGCTTCCTTTTGGTTTAAGAGGCAGCTGGGCCTTTGGTGCCTTGTTACAGCTGAGCAAAGATATTTTCTGAACCTGTAAAGGTGGTTTCATGCTCTGTGGCTCAAGATGTCCCTCTAGATGGAAAAACCTTTCAAAAAGACTTAAGGCCACTTGTGTCTCTCTCTGTGAGCCATAAATGCTACGTAATTCCAAGGGCAAAGCTCCTCATGCAAGGACAGAGGGAGGGAGCCTCAGAAACCAGGGCTGGCTGCCTTGGCACCTCTGGCCCAGCCCAGCACTGGGCACAGTGGCCAGGCCCCAAACACTATTTCCCTGATGTGGAACTGGTAGGAGTTGAAGAAGGATTTTCACCCCCAAGGAGTCTGGACACCATTCAGTAATTAATGTATGATTCTCCAGTGATCACTGAAGTCCAGGTGACAACGGGTAGAGGCCACAGCGGCTTCACGCTGCGAAACCATTTAACACTGGGCTCGAGCCAAACAGCACAATTTTGTGAAAGCCTAGAAATGCTGCTTGTCCTTGAGAACTGCTCAATGATGAGAAGACGCTCTCCCCACAAAGATTTAACAGTCTGTGGCAGGAAAGGACAGGCGAAAGGGAACATCTCTCAAGATGACGCAACCTGGGCCAAAAGTACAAATGGTAACAGCTTCATGGCTCACTGGCTGTGTGCTCCTGAGGAGTCTTTAATCTCTCTGAACTTCAAATTCCTCACCTGTGATGTGAGGCCACTACCTTGCTCTCCTGAGTAACTGGAATGCACAGAGTCCAGCACAATGTCAGGCACAGAGCAGGAGCTGTTCCTAAAGACTTCCAGAGAAGGATCCTGTAGTGGGAAGCAACCACGGGAATGCCAGTCTACACACACCAAAGGGTGACAAACACATTGGTCCCACTTGTCATTTACCCACAAGGGCCACAGACCCATGATAAAGGCATTGGCTAAGGAGAAAGGACCATCAGGAAACTAGATTTGACCAGATAAAAGGCCTTATAAAGGCAGATTTTTCTTTTCTTTTTTGGTGCTGGGGATTGAACTCAGGGCTTTGTGCTTGCAAGGCAAGCGCTCTAACCACTGAGCTAAATCCCCAGCCCCAACAGCAGGTTTTTCTAAACTGCTCCTAACAGCTGACTTGGCAGCTGTGGCCATGTTCCAGCACAATCCCACAGACCTCTCCCATCCTATGGGCCATGCTTCCAATTCTCTGGTGTTAGTATCTGGGCTCGGTTTTGTTCAAATACTTCTAACATCTTCTCCATGTTGTGGTCAGCCTCGATCACCTGGAAATGAAACACACAGGTCACAGCCTCAGTTGTACTGACCTCCATATCCCTCTCACTTTACAAAAGAAGACAGAAGTGGAGGCAGGCAGGGTAGGCAGGGAAAGGCAAAGAAGCCCAAGGGCACAGGAAGGCCAGACCCAAACAGTACCCAGCTCTAGGGTGGTCTACACTCTGAACTAGATTTTCACTTAAGGGTCCAAGAGGGTTATCTTTGCAGAATGATTTTTTTTCCTCATCATTTTAGAGTTTCTACTTTTATAATGAGGAAAAAAATAAACTTCTTTAAAAACCCATGATAGTACTATCTCCCCTGCCTACAGCCTCACTACCTGCAAGAGCTGTGAGTAAGAATGCGTAGCCCACAGCCATGCACGGAAGCTCATGACCCTCCTTACGGGTAGTAGCTTTAGGTACCACCTGCCTACCTGGAGACACTTGAACCCGTGGGAACAGGCACTGAGAAAACACTGACAGGCTGGACACATCAGTACCAGTTAGAAATGACATGCATCAGCAAAAGAAACGGGTTACTATGAGAAGCAGCACAGGAATTCAAGGACAGCAGTCACCAGGACACACAGTCCTACACACCTCAGCACCTCCCAAGGGCATCCCTGTGTCACAGCCCAGAACAGCAGCTCATGTTCTTTCTGATGACCCTGAGTCACTGAAACAAGGTGAACTGAGGCTCTGTGTCATCCACTGGAGAAGGAAGGTCACATCAGAGGCACCACCATCCCAAAAGCTCCAAACCCCAACCCAGGTCCAGAGGCTTCAGGCACCTGGGGCTTTTTGGCCAATGCTGGGTAAGTGACATGTTACACAATCTGGGACAGATGGCCTTCTCGGGTCTGTCCAACTCACTCTCAGACTCAGTCCAGGAATGGAGACTGACAGAGAAAGAGCCCTTTCCAAGCTTCCCACCTTCTTCCTGGAAGCCATCCTGCCGGCTCTGAGGATGCAGCCCTGCACCTGACTGCAGAGTGGCTGGCATGCCCTGAGTCACTCCTCCCTGTAGAAGTCTCTTGCCTGTGAGAGGTGTGACTTACCAGAACAGGGCTTGCCACAGGGAAGAGGCTTCCTGTGACCAGCCACTCCTCATATAGGTGGTGAATGGCCTCCAGGTACTCCTGCCAGAGAAAAACAAAGGCACAAGCTGTCTGTCAGGAGCTCAGGAGTGGGGCAGGGGCCAAAGCCCTCCCTGGCAACTGGGACAAAGCTCTCAGTGACCACGGGGCAGTGATTTGGACTTCTCTGGAACCTACAACAGTCAACCCAGTTCAGATGGGCAGCAGTAAATGCCACGTGGGCCAGCCAGGGCATCCAACAGTCAGAAGCATCGCCAGCCACCCTCTTCTGCTCCGCTGGAGTTTTGTGACTAAGAATATTGGCCCTGGCCCTGGTCCCTGAGTCAAGCCAAGTTCAAAGGCAGAACTGTTCACCGGCTTCTCCCATTTCCTGCTGCTTCTCCAGCAACGGGGCCCCAGTTCCATCATGTGGGGGTCCACAGCTGCCTGGTGAGCAAGTGATCCAGCCATGGGCAGCTTCTGCACCCTCTCTCTGCCTTGCTACCAAGCAGACCGTGGAGTCCGCTACCTGCAGGGAATCTGGCAAAGGGAAGGGCACAGATGCTTCTCCAGGCCAACCATGCCTCCACTCTGGGTAGCCCTGGATGTACACACTCTCCCACACTCAGCCAGTGTGCGGTGACACCCACAGGCACCCCCCCAAGCGGCTACTCACTACCCCAGAAGCTCTCCTGTAAACCATGCTGCTGCCGTTTCACCCATCACTGAGCTCTCCCTGGGCAGCAGGAGCTAGAATCGTCCTAAAGATCTTGTCAAAATCATTAAGACAAGAGCTTGGATAATGGCTTAGGACTCCAGACTTGGCATTTGTTGGGAACATCTGGGTCAAAACATAGAGCTAATGTGCCCCATCACAACATGGCCTCTCTGGGCCCAGTTCAATGTGCTCCATCCTCCAACCACTCCTGCCACTGAGATTTGGGGGAGCTGCCCATCACGGCTGGAATGTACATTGCTGGCCCAGGGGAAAACCAGGCTGGACAGGGCCTTGGGAGTAGGACAGGCCTTTCAGGGGTCCCTGGCAACTCACCCTAAGTGCAGAGCCCCAAGACAGCCCACTAAATGTCTGCTCAGTTTTATGTACCTCCAGCAGCAGCTGCTCACATAAGGCACTGAACTCAATATTAACTGAACAACCACGCAGTGCCAGGCCCTAGGACACAAGCAGAGGGCAGAGAGGGAATGCGATCAAATCTTGTAAGGCTCACAGTAAGAGCTGGGGAGCAAAGGCATAAAGAAATACTGTTGGTCTGCTGTCCGAAGGGCCACATCACAGAGCTGGGGGAAGGGCACAGAAGGTTTACTGGAGGATGCAACATCTAAGCCAACCTTTGAAGACAGGGGAACCACTATGCACACGCACAGCTACATTACTTCACAGAGTTTGTGTGTGTGCGTGCATGTGTGTGTGTGTAGCCAAATTTGTTCCCTACGGCCAAAACACTGAAAGCAGGGAGTAGAGGAAGATGATGCCAGAAAGGAACATGGGACAAGGTCATGTGGGGTCCCTTGTGCCATGGTACCAAGCAGGGACTTCTAGACAGCAGCAAGGCTCTAATGGGTCCTAGGCTGGAAAACTGCATGAGTGCTGTTCTGTTTTGGAAATATCACCCCTGCTGCAGCAGCCTGGAGGATAGACTTGAGAGATGTGAGCAGTAAGAACCCAACCAAGGAGAACAGTGCAGGCCTGGTACACCAGTCCTAAATGGAGCTGATGTGGCCCCAAACTAGAACCCAGGATAGCAAAGTATTCCAGTATTGGGCAGGTACTACCAGCACCAAGCACCACCTCCATGCGAGACTAGGCACTGAGCTAAGCACTAAATGCAGCAGGGAGTAAAAGGTTTGGTCCTGTCCTCCTGGGACTCACATTCTAGTGAACATCTACAGACCACAGAACCAAGCAATCTTCAGCAGGTGAGATAAGTAAGCCCTGGCCTTGCCAAGGTGGGGAGGGGATGAAGGGCAGAAGTGCTGCTACATGAAGATGCTGAGGCCTGAGTCAGGTACAACAGGAAGTAAAATAGCTCCGGACATCCTCAGGGCTTCCAGCCACAGAGGAAATCAGCGTTCACACCCCGTTCCTGTTCCTCTCTGCAGATAAGTACACAATGATATTATGGTAGAAGGGGACAGGGTGGGGGGAGCCAGGCTGGGGTCAAGGTGGTTTTCCAGTTGTCTTTGGCCTCTTACCAGTGGAATGACCTTCTCCTCTTCCCTGCACCTCGTCTTTAATCTCTGGTGACAGGTCTCAGGAGTGGTCCGGAGATAAACTGAGGTTTAAAAAAATGTGATTCTGGTTACTCTGTTCATGGCTTGGGAGCAAGAGCCTAGGGAAGAGTAAGGGAGACACATGGCCCAGGTGTAGGGAGGAGCAGCCAAGTAAGAGACACAGACCAGGGGTCACTCTGAGCTTGACCACTAGCTATTACGTGACCAAACAGGCATACTGCATCTCACTCCTTCTTTAACACCAGCCCCAGGGGGGCACTGTGAGGCTGAGTGTAATCCCATTCACAGACCAAGTGTGGCACACAGCCTGGCACATGACAGGTTCAGTAAATGTCCAGTTTCTGTCCCTCCCTCTTCATGACCCAGTGAACCAATCAAATCACAGGGATCCGGTATAAAAGTAGCTGACTCAGGAGAAGGTGGCTTCTATGGAACCAGGGCAGAATCCTTTTCTCTGAGGGCCCAGAAACTCTCAAAACCCTATCTGCTGTTGGACAGGAGGCCAAATTAACACAGAGAAGGGATCACCAAAGGCAAGTGCCCTCTGCCTCATATTCTCGTGGTTGGGCCCCACTAAGCACACTCTGGCTGGACCCAGGGGAGCATCCAGCCAGGGAGGTGAAGGAAGGCTCATCTCACCTATCAGGTCCACGGAGATACTGATGTTCTTCACAATCCAGTCAAACCATTCAGACAGAATCACGTAGTCCACTTCAGGCATCTTCCCACTGCAGTGAGAGTTCAAGGGTTTTACTAATTTGTGAGAAAGTTTCTGGGCTATGCTGTTCCCCAAAAAGGATCTTCAAATGGCTCCCACTGAAAAGGCATCATCAAGACCACAAGAGGCTCCATAAGACGTTGGAGTGATGATAGGACCCTATGCGTCCCTGACCTCCCATTGCCTGGGGACGGTTTACGGCAGTGATGGCGAACCTTTTAGAGACCAACTGCCAAGCTACAACCCAAAACCTACTTATTTATCACAAAGTGCCAACACTACAATTAAACCTGAACACTGAGGTTTAAATTTAGGAAAAACAACTCTACGTTAACACCTTTTGTCTTTAAAAAAAAAAAAAACCAAACAAACAAACAAACAGAAAAAACAGAAACAGGTGTTCCGTAGATTACCATGACTAGTTTATGGTATAAGCAGCAAGAGTCACACCGCAGGCATTTGGAATATGCACTCCAAGCAGGAAAAGTCACTTTACAGTTCATCCCCTAAGAATGGACACAGCATTCAGGTTGGGAGATGGATCAGCAAATCAATTTCTTCCCTAGAAAGGTATTTTGTGAAAATAATCATGGACTGCAGCACTATTTTAAAAACTGAAAAACTACAACTTGGTATATCTATGTTACAGGGAACTGTGCCACACCCAGAAGGATGATGTAAAATAATACTTAATGACATGGAAAACACTTAAAATCTAGTGCTCAATGAAACACCAGGATATAAAACTGTGCACGGTATGACCTCAACCATATTTTCAAAATACTCATCCACATGTTTTGAAATGACTACAAAGAAAAACATCAAATGTTAACAGTGCTTTTCCCTGAGCTGTAGGACTATGGGAGACTTTTCTTTTTCTTTATGTGTTACCCTATTTTCCCAATTTTAACAATATATTATTCCTCAAATCAGGAATGGGAATAGATAATGTTATTACATATTATAAATTTAACTTGCAAAGAAGGAAAGCAAGAAAAGAGCAAGGAAGGAAGAGCCCAAGAGTGAGGAGAGACCTGGCAACTACTCTACCACTCCTATGGCTGCCCTCTGCTCTCAGAGGACACGGACAGGGAAGGGACAGGAGTGGCAGCAGGTGGCTGGCACAGGCCCAGAAGAGGAAGTCTCCCATTTAACATGCAGGATCCACTCAGCTCTGGGTGTGGCTGGGCTGTGGTGCAGGGAGAGTGGATGCACTGGGCTTTGGGGAGCTGCTGGGTGGGGAAAAGAAGGACAGGGCAAGAAGGTGAGATGGCTTGAGGGAGGTGCTTTGGGAGACCAAGTGCACAAGTAGCACTGCTTTGGAGCCCAAATGACAGGGACTGGCATAGACCACACAGAAAATTCTCCCTTCATCCCTCAGACCACCTTGATGCCCTGTGCAGAGCAGAGCTGAACTGAACAGAGCAGCAGGACTAGTCATGAGCAGGCTTTAGCAAGGAGACTAGAGTGAAGAAACGTGCAAAACCACCAGGGCGCCCCCAAAACTGGAGAAGTTGCATGGTGTGGGGCAGTGTGGACTGGGAGGACAGCCTATAACACTGCAGAGGGGACCCCAGCTCAATGACATGCAGACCTAAAGATTAAGATAAGGGCTTGGTGCCACAGGCTGGTAAAGTGAGGACAGCAGGTTGCCCCCCTGCCATTCTTTCCTTTTATCTCCCACAGGCCTCTGCACACCCCATCACACTGTAGTAGGCCCCACAGGTCTAAGGGCAATCCTCTCGCCTGGCCAGTGGTGTGTTCAGGAAGCCGAGCCAGGACAATGGATGCATCAGTGCCCTAGGAGACCAGAGCTAACCAAGACGGGGAGGAAGGTTGTGCAGAGGCTTAGGGAGGGGTGTCCTCTCACCCAGGGGAGGCACTGGCTCCAACCAGCAGGTCAGAAGCCTCACATTGCCAAGCTACTTTATCACCCTGAAGGACTCATACTCTGGACAGGAAACAGACATGGGAGAAAACGCTTAGAATAAGAGCCAGAGCCACCAAATTAAACCCTTTAAGACAGCCAGCAACAACCTCATCATCCAGGCTCCTCTGAGTCAGGTTTCAGTTAGCACATCTGAATGTTCAAGAAACCCAAATCATCCCCCGACCCCAACATATTTCCTGTCTCTGGGAAAAGAAGACAGAACAAAACCAGCTCTGAAGAAGTTAAGGTTTTGCAACAAGCAAAGCTGCTGATCAGCCCCTCCCCTACACCAGCACATCTAACTGGTAATCCCGGGGACGGGAATTTAGCAGCCAGGGGGAGAAGGCAGAGCTGTCCAACAGCACAGTCTCTCAAGTTACTGGGGCTGGGCAGGCAGCTGTCAAACTCGGCTGCTGGAGGTCCTCACACAGGCTGCAAATCCCACAGAGTCAACCATGACACAGAACCACAATTCATGACAGGAAACACCATGTCACTAGGCACAGAGGTACGCAGAGCTGTGGTGTGGGGGAGGAGCCCGCCTGGGTGGAGGTGGGGGTTCTGGGGCCTCAGAGCCACTACTTCCCTAGAAATCTGCTCCAGAGGCCTCACAACAACCCAGCCCAAACCACGAGCTCTCCCGGAAAGGCTGTCCTCCCTCCCTGATGCTCTTCTGAAGGAAGATATCCTTGTGGGGTGACCTCCCTGAGGGGCAGCAGACCAGACCCAGAAAACCCTTCTAAGACTGCCAGCAGCCACGTGCTGGAAGGTGCTAGAGGATCCTCATGGCTGGTCATGAGCCTGGACTCCATGATTCTGAGATGTCAGGCAGTGGTACTGTTTTATCCACATGTGCAGTTTCCTTCTAGAAGTTCTGCCCAGTCCCACCCATGTCAACTTCCAGTACAGGGCCCCAGCATCCCAGATCACCCAATGCTTCTATCCCATCAGACCACAGAGGGGCAGCACCTCTCTACAGTAAACCCACATGACTCACTACAGCGCACCCAGGGGTTTCATGGCAACCCTCCCCTTATTCCAAGGTGGTAAAACTAAAGTCAGGGGCCCATATGAGTCCTACAAACTGTTTTGTTTGGCACAATTTACTACAACTTTTCTCCAGAGGCCCAAGGAGCCCCCAGTTTGCTTGGGATGGATGAAAATAGAAACCTCACACTCAAACGCTAGTTGCCTTGTATACATGATTTCCTTTTGTTTCACAAGACTTTAGGAGGCTAGTTCTGGTCCCAATATACAGATGAGGAAAACTGGGGCCCAGAGAAATTAGCCCCCATTCTGTCTGAGCAGGGCTTCTGATCTCCATGTCATCACTTGCCCTCCCTGGTCTACTTTCTATGAGGCAGTCCTAGATGGAGCTTGGTGTCTTGTGGCCTGAGCTCCGGGAGGACAGGCTTGGAGTCTGTGGCCTGGACCTAAGCGGGGGAGGGTCCAAGCCCCAGGGCTAGCCAGGGAGGGGGAGTACCTTTGTGCTACTCCAACATGCCAGGTAAGTCAGCTGCCATGTCCCCAGTGGGATTCCACTGAATTCCTTTACTTCTGTTCTTAGAAAAGGAGGACTAGGCAATCTTGTAAAACTAGATTTCATTTCTCAGCCCACAGGGCTGGGCCGCACAATCCCGTTTGGCCTCTTTTAGCTACGTGAAGCTTTCTCACCACCTTCAGCTTTTCATTTCGGCCCACCATGCCCACACCTCAGTTTCCGTCTTCAAAGACACCATTTAACTAGAATCTTCCTCTTCAGCAATTAACACAACCCTCTCAAACCCCTGGTGGCATAATTGCACTCACATTCTGTCCACCGCAACACTGCTGGGGTGGGGTGGGCTGGGGTGGGGGGCATTGGAAGAGGCAGGTCTCTCTCTAGGTGAGCTCTTTGCTTACTCAAGGCCTAAAAGGCAAGAAGGTCCCTCAAGAAATTTTGCTTTGGCAAAACAGTATTCCAGTACGCGTATGTGGGCTTTTCTAGAAATGAGCATGCAATGACGGACAGCAAGGCCATACTTGCCATCCTCCTGTTTGTCCAGAGCCCCACAGATCCTAAATCAAGGTTTCCAGGGCTGAGAAAAGGATCGACTCCCATGCTGAAGGGCCTGCAGCAGAGCTCGCCTCCACCTCATGAAAGGGCTGCCCGTCACAGCATGTTAGGAAGATTTTGCCTTGAGTATCCCAGGAAGTGAGGAAACAAGCTCCCAAGGAGGAAATGATGCCCCACACATGCCAGTGCCTGGCTGAACTCGCACAGGTAAGAAGCAAAACATCCTGTTCCAGGGTGGGCAAAGAATCTAGCTAAACTCAATTCTATGCTATATTTGGTGTAGGCTCAAAACAATTGTAGGGATCCTACATGACTATAGCCATCTTGGCTGCAACTACCATTTTGCCCATCAGGTGACCCAGGTACACATCCCAAACCCAATGGGACCAATAAAGTCATTAAGATAGTCAGCCAGGTGTGGTGGGCCAGCCACTGACCACCAGACTCTTTCTTAACTGACACTAGACATATCCGTAGCTTTTGAGAAAGCCAAGTACATTTCAGTTGATGGTGGCCCACCTTTTCTAGTTCAGTATATAAGGCACTTCCTCCTGCCTTATGGTGTGAGGACTCTCCTGCCTTGCTGCTGCCCAAGATACACTCCTGTCCAAAAGTCCCTAAAAACTGTACTTTGTGTAATCCTGGATATTCTGCCTCATTCTTTGGTCTTTCAGCGTCTTCCACTTTTGGCAGCTGGCTCTCAAACACTGGTACTGGTTTTTTCCTGTATTTGGAGGCAGGGTACAGAAACCTCTAAAAAAAAAGTCTACTTTTTCAACAGCACTTCCCTGTGGCTGACCTACTGCATTGAGGGAATATGGAGCTGGAAAGAGTGACCACAAAGAAAGCCCAAATTCTATTCTTCCTCCCATTCATCCCTCTGAGGCTCTGGCCAAAAATACTTTTCACTGTGCCTCGAGAGAAAGAAGCCCTGCTGGGTGTGGTGGCACATGTCTGTAATCTCAGCACTCAGGAAGCTGAGGCAGGAGGATCACTGCAAGTTTAAGGTCAGCCTGGGCTACACAGTATGTTCAAGGTCAGTCTGGAATACACAGCAAAACCCTGTCTAAGAAAAAAGAAAGAAAAAAGAAAAAGAAAAGAAAGACAGAGAGAAGACCCTTGGCCTACTCCAGACCTGGGAATAAACTGGAAACTTCCTAAACAAAGATAACACAACAAGCCCCCCAACAATCAAAACCTAAAGCAGTAGCTGTGAAACGAAGAAACTGTAGGCCAGGTGCAGGAAACAGGATATCCTGTGTGGTTAAGTCCTCAGTCCTGAGGCTCTTGCTCCTGTGACCCCAAAGGCCCTATAAAGCCCAAAGGAAGCCACAGGGGCAGCACTCCTGGGGGAAAGGGTCAAGGTGTAGGGACAGAGAGCTGCCTTCAGACACTTAGCTGCTGTCTTCTGCTGGGCCTGTTCCCCTGATAATGATCCCTGAACAGCAGGAGCACCTCCCCGGATGCCTGCTAGAAATGCAGATATCCAGAGCCTGCCCAGCCACACTGAGGCAGGGCCTGCATGTTAGTGGGCTGTACAAGTGACCTGTAGCAAGCCTGTGAAGAAGAGACAGGGTCTCCCCCAGGCACTTGCACCTGAGGGTTTTCAGCCTTTAGGACTCTGATGGGCCCTAAACCTCAGGCCTCAGTGACAGAACAGTCTCTCACCACTTCCTCATTCCTTGTTTTCCAACACGGCAGGTTGCAGAACACCTTCCCCTATCTGAAATAGTCTTGCACTCTCAGAAAAGAATTGACTTTGTTATCCCTTCTCAGTTCCTCATCTGCCAAACAGGGCTAATAATCAGATAACCAATATAGCTCCTGTCCCTGGTTCCTTCTCTGGCCCTCAACTACATGGGCAAATACCCCAGTGTCCAAGGAACACAGAAGCTGATCCAGTTCACAGCCGAATTGGCTGCCTTGGGAAAGCACTTTTCAATGCTTCTTGTCCTTGGTTCTCTTCCAACTATGGGGACTCTGGGATATGTGGCTGAGGCAGGGGGATCTCCAAGGCACATGGTAAGTGTGGATTTATTACAGATATGAACAGAACATATTATGGAACAGAACGGAAAATACAAATGAGTTCCTAGAACAAAAGAGGAGACTTGGAAGAAATTTCCAGGCTGTTAGCAAGTTGCTGCTCTGGGCTACAGGGGCTGGGATGGTCAGGTGGGGAGGAAGCACTTGTTGGGGCTTTCCTCTGCCTCTGGAGGACTTCAGGGAAAAAGGCCTGAGGATCATCACTCTCTCCCACCCACCAAAAACCGAGGGTCTCAAGGCTCCAGCAAGTCCTCAGGAGAAGCTGTGTCCCTTTGGAAGCTGCATAACCTTAAAATGGAACCAAGAACAGAAACAAGGGCACTGAAGTCTCTCAGGGACACCTGGGAGGTCAAGAGAGGCAAATATGAAGTTACTGGGGCAGAAAAACAGCCAGAGGAAGAATACAGAAAAAGTTACTCTCTTCCTTTACTACCCACAAAATACCTCACAGCAGGGCCCATGTTATCTGACCCAATGCCACAGCTACAACAATTTGTGCAATACAGAACTGATTCATCAGAGCTGTGTTATGAAATGTAGTGATGAGTCACCAAAGCCCACAGATGTCAGCTAAGACTGCCCTGGCATAAGCAAAACCAAACAGCTCCTGGGGACATTCGCCTGGCACTGGTGGGGGGACAGGTTTGACAAATTGCATAAGGGTCATAGATTCAAAAAAGGCAACTGGTCCAAAGACCATTTAGAGATGCACCATGGGTATAAGCGGTAAGAAATGAGCTCAGAGAAGTTTAGAAAGTTGGTTATGCTCACAATGGGCAAACTCCAGATCCAGGATTGGGAGGCACCTGTGTGACTTATATCTAGACATCCCCCAAGAGCCTCATGCATTTATAGGCTGGGTTTTTGGAAGATGACTGGATCATGGGAACATTATAGCTAACGTGCTGTTAGGAGGTGGGGTCTGGTCAGAAAAAGCAGGTCTCTGCGGGTGTCACCTGGAAGGGTGTGTTTCTCTCCCTGGCTCCACCAGGTTGAACTTGCCACTTTTGCAGGTAAAAATTGATCGAATATTAGTAATTTAGGTGATTATCTTAAACACCACTAGAAAATCATTAAGAACAGCTGGAGGTGTACATAGCTCAGTGATAGGGCACTCACCTAGCATATGCAAGGCCCCAAGTTCCATCCCCAGCATCACAAAAGAAAGGCAGAAGGAAGGGAGAGAGAGAAGGAGGGAAGAAGAGAAAGAAGACAGAGGAGATGAGAGAGGAGCAGAACAGAGCAGAGCAAGAGCCTCAATCTATCTCCACAGAAGGGTGGAGAGGACAAGGAGAAGAGCTATAGATATTGGGAGGGAGGGACCAGCATGCAGAATGGGAGAAAAACCTTTCGCTGACATTAGAACCAGCTCCTCCAGAGGGTGACAGCAGTGGCCCAAACTCAAAGTAGGAAGAGGTGGTGAATGGGGTGACTGGCAAGGACTTATTCTCAGCCTCCCCAGTCTTCACTCTTCCTTATGTACTTGCATTTCGCCAGGGAACACCTCCAGGTCCTCCCACCTCCCAACCCTGGGTTCCTATGACCATGTGACCAAAGGAATGCTAGTAAATTGCAAGCAGACGCCCAAGAAAATGCTTGTGCATCTTGGCTGGGCTCTTGCTCTCTTCCATCCCCAGGAAATGTGAACACGTAGGCCTACTTGCTGGCCCCAGAAGGAAGATGATGGGCATAAGGAAGAGTGTGGAGTCGCCCCAGTCACCCTGGCCAAGACCGTCCTAGCCCAGCTGACCCCAGACATCTCATAGAGCAAGGGAGCTGCCACCCACCCTAGCTGACTTGGCAACAAATGCAGGTAGCCACTGCCACTGAGGTTTACTACTCAGTGTTACGGTGGCAAAAGATAACTAATACCATACAGCAGGCATTTGGATCTGTCAACTAAACAAACAAGTTCCAACTACATTTCAAAAAATTAATAGTTGAGTAAACTATGAATGGTGAAAAGTACAGTACCTTCTATACAGGTTTTCTACAAAAATGTATCTTGCGCTATGAATCGACCTCTCCATCAGCCGTACAGGTGACATCTAAAGGAAACAAAAAGTGATTCACTAACTCAGGTGATGAGGAGGGGGTCAGGAAGCCTTTTAAGGTCTGTCCCGCACCCCAGTTTTATCCCCTCATCTTTGCTGAATACAAGATCAGGAGGCTGTGGTGAAGGGGGCAGGACCTGAGCAGAAGCCCAGTCTGAAACTAGGCTCCGCTGTGTTCCTCCCTCTGCCCTAACCACCCCACCCTGAAGCTGCAGGAACAGTGCAGGAACCAGGGGCTGAGAGTTCAGCCCCAGAGGCCTCTTTCCTAGCAGAGGTGAAGTTAACCAGAATGTGGGGAGACCCTGGTGAAACTGCCAAGCACAGTCCACTGAGGCCCACTGGGGGGATCAAGGACCTAAACAGGGTGACTTTCCTTTAAGAGAAGCGCCCATGTGCCAGAGATAGAGCCCCAAGAGCACCAGGGTCGGAGTGGCATTTCTGGGACTCTGGCTGTCGAAACTGGGAAGCAACTGGGAAGCACCTGGATGACAGGACACTGCCCCTCTCTGCCAGGGTACCAACACCCTCCACAGACCCTTTCCCTTCATCCAGTGTCCCTTTGGAAAGAGGAGGAGCCCTTCCCTTAACACCAGGTAGACAAACTGCTCTCACGGGGCGTGGCTGACAGCACCTGTGGGAGCTGGCCCAGCAAATCCAAAACACATTCAAAGCCATAACCCCAGGAATCCCAATTCTCTCTCCCTACATGTCTACCTGCCCCTCCAAACCTCCATTCACCACCTTCTCTCCATCCTCTGCATTTGCAGCTCTGCTGTTTACCTTTCCCTGGCCCTCCTGCTTCATTCTCCTTGCTCTCTCTGTCTCTGGCTCCTTAGCAGATTTCTACCTGGGTGCCATTATACTCAGATATCATTAGATACAATTTAGGTTTTCAATTGGCTACCTGCTCAGAAAAAATGGGGTAGGCCAAGGAGAAAAGCACTAACTGCAGGTCCTCTGATCTGTATCACATCTGGGGAGAGAGAAATTCGTATTCACCGAAAAGGTTCTTCTCACATCTTCCAATTGTAAAAGACACAGATTTGTGTTAACAGGAGAATGATAACTAAAGCTACAGGTGCTGACACCTGGATCAAACTGCCCAGCCCAGCGGCTATGCCAACCTAACTGGCTACAGATATATCCTGTACCTTTCATGAAGAGCCTCTGACACTGGGGTCTTAGGTTGTGCTTACAGTTTTGATCCACAGGTGCCAATCACCCTTCTTCTAAGAGAGTCTGTCCCTAGTTACATCCCCACTGAAGGGAAAGCCTGAGCAGTGCTGCTTGCCCTGTGCTCTGCCCCAAGACTTGACTAAACCAGGGCTGGCCAACGGACCCGGGTTGAATCAGATTCATTCAAGAATCTGTACGAAGAGCCAGAGCCAAGAAGGTCTGATCAGTGGTTCTCAAACATGTAGACACCCAGAATGTGTATTGGACAGCTTGATAAAACACGTCAAGCCTCATCTCCAGAATTTGATTTAGCACATCAAGGGTGGGGACAGAAAATATGCATTTCTATCAAGTTCCCAGCGATACTGCTGCTGCCACCACCAGTCCACACCACACTTTGAGAAGAACTGAGTCACATGCTGTCGAGCCCAGCTGTGGTCAGGTCATGAAGATGTGCGCTCAGGGTGGTATCAGGGTGGCCACCTCGCTGCTGAGGCTGGTAGGTGGGGAGCTCTGGAGGCTGGTCCTCAGAGAGCTGCAGGACAGGCCACTTTGCCCCAGACAGAGAGGCTGTGCAGTACCAAAGGCCTCTGTGAGGTTTCCTCTGGCAATCACAAACCCCTAATTTGAAGAAAGCCTTGCCTGGCAAGGCTGAAGCTGAGTATCCGAAACATACCTGAGGACGAGTATGCTGGTCCAGCATGGTGAGCTGCACATACGTCTGCAGCGTGAGGCCCCATCGACTGGCATCACGGTACATCAGACCCTGCAGAAGGGAGGGCATGACATCTTATGGCAAAGTGGCATTTGCAGGACCCTGGTCCATCAGTCACTCAAACTCAGCTCAAGAAAACTATATGGGACAGGGCTGGAGCTGAGGTGAACCCAGGGTGGTGGCAGGGCCCTCAAAAGACTGCACAAAGACACTAAAGCAATTATAGGATAGCCCAACAACAGCGAGACCAGGATGCCTCCAGGGACCACACAGTCATTCAATAAAGGTTCTTAGAGCCACCCAGGGTCTGTTCTCCCTCCAGCAGTCAAAGTGAGTGGGCTAAACTAGTTCTTTAGTCACCAACCCTGCTCAGAACCTTCCAAGGGCTCCACATTACATTCAGAATGCAACTCAATTCCTCATCATTGTCCCCCCCAAGAATAGGGCCCTTGAGAATCACTGCCATCCTTTTTTATCTCCTTCCATTCTCTCTCCAGCCAGTCAGCTTCCACCCACACATGCCAAGCAGAGCCCCGCCTCAGGGCTTTGCATCACCATTCCTGCTGCAGGAACACTCCTCCAAATGCCGGCAGTGCTCCCTCCCTCCTGTCTAGGTCTCTGCTCAAATGTCACCTTATCAGACTGCCCTATCTGAAACAGAAACCCACCCACCCCTAACACTATCACCAGTAGATGCAAAATACCTCCTGTTTCGTAATCCACTCGCTAATCTTATTCTGTCCTTTTCGGTTTTGTTTTTGTTTTCTTGATGGAAAATTTAAGACACTCCAGGGCTCTGCACTGAAAACTGCAGACCCTCTTAAATGAAGGTGAAAGAAAAAGCTCAGAAACGTTGGGAGCCAAATGGCTAGAGCAACAGATGTACTTCAGAGAACCAATCAGAGTGACGGACTGACACTGCTCACAAAAGCATCTACCTTGTTCTTCTGTCCAGAAGAAGTAAAAGTATCTAATTCTGTTGTACTTTTTTATTATTCCACTTTCACAAGGATAATCGGCCTTGTGAGGCTGTGATTCTGTCCATTGATGTGGCGCCTAAAATCCCTGACATGTGCAATTCTAGTTGTCTTACCTAATACTCAAGCTCTGGTTCCTCCCTGGTTTCTAGAGTTTTGTTTTGTTTTGTTTTCTGTCATACTCAGAGATGAATGGTACTTCATCTTCTCCCACAGGCACACAAGTGAAATTCTTTTCACATCTCTGTGGGATTCTTTATTCAAAGGCTCTGAGAGCTTGCCTTATTCAAGTAACATCTTTTCTCCTGCTTTAGCTTTCTTCACAGCTCCTATCACTACCCACCATAGTCTACATCTGTCTCCTGCCTTCCCACACTGGAATATTAGGGCCAAGAAAAAAGGGGCTTTGAATTGCTCACTGTCTCAGCATCTGGAACAGTGTCTGCCCCATGGAAGGTATACAATCAATATTGGCTGAATGAATGAATGAACAAGCATCTTCTAAGAGCCTATGTTCAAACAAACAACTGTGAATAAAACACAGGCCCTACTTGCAGTGCAACTCAGAATCTAATGAACTGCACAAGGAGACAGCAACTGTATTACTAAAAATAAAAGGCAACACAGACATCCAAGTCCAAGAATCAAACCCAGATCTGTCGTATACAAACTGTGTGACCTTAGACAATTTATTTAAATTGTAGTCTCCCCAACTGAAAAGTAAGTCTAGTTATTCTTATGTAATAGGCTGGGAGCCCAGAACAAACATCCCTTTCTTAAGGCCTCTCAGGCATGAACCAGGTTCTGTCCATCTCTTTCAAGCAAGTAGAGCAAAGCCTTCTCAATGGGAAAGGAAGGTGGGCATGTGCACCCTTGAGCCCCTGCTTTCTCAATCCATCCTGAGAAGCAGACAGGTAGCTTCTGGGAGTGCCAGAGGCAGTCAATTACTGGATGCTGCCAAATGCAAACCAAAACCCAGGGTTCACCAAAGAACCTGGTGCGATGGCTTGTGTCTAGATGGCCCCTCGAAGTCTCACGTGGTCACAGGTGGGGCTTTTCAGAGGTGGCTGGATCTACAGAGTGATGCTGGGACTAAGGGTGTGTGATTACTAATTTAACCCACTGATTGGTTTGGCATAGTTCTGGGTGTGGATAATGGGAAAGCTCACTCTGGGTGTGAGTGCTACCTGCCCAAAAGACATGTAGCCTGGATAGAATATAAGGGACAGAAAAAAGGCTGCTGCCTTGGTTTGCTGCTTGCTACTAGCTACTCTGCTGCTTTGCTGCTTTCTGCCAGCATGGACTACTTCTCCTCTGTGATGCCCCTCTGCCATGCCACCCTGCCTTGGAGCCAGCCATCTATGAACTAAAACATCCACAAAATGTGAGCCAAAATAAACTTTTCCTACTTAACTCTGGGTGTTGGGTATTTAGTCTCAGCAATGAGAAGTTACTAAAATAGCTGCTTACTTAGTTTGGTCCTGGTGGGGGTTAGGCCTAAGGAGATCTAGATTCTGACAACCATTTGGGATGATTTCAGATAGCCAATGGGAGGTCCCTTGACTTGCACACCTGCCCAGACCTCAGAGATCTGTGACTTCAGAATCCCAAATTACCACTATTTTCTGCCTGTTCCTTCTGTTCTCCTCCAACTCAGCAGTGAGAAAAATGTCTGATCAGGCCTGGGCTCAGGTTTCAGCACCACCTTCCCGGCACTTAAGGAGAAGCCAGACCAGTGACTGAGAACCTTTTGGAGAATGAGTGCCAAACTACAACCCAAAACCCACTTATTTATCACAAAGTACCAACACTACAATTAAACCTGAATACTGAGCTTTTAGTTTAGAAAAACAACTCTACATTAATATTTTTTTGTCTCAAAAGAAAAACACAGTAACGTGCATGCCATAGTTTCACCACCACTGAACTAGAAGCCACTCACCAGGGGATTGTGGCCACGGACATTTCTCCACTTGGGCACAGGCTCCATTAACACCTGGAAGAAAAGAAAACATTGAGCAAGCTGCTATTGCCCAGTTAAGCTCTGTGACAATATGCGCGTTGAGAGAGACAGAAAGGCACTATCAAGATTTGGTTGCCGAGGATGGGCCCAAACAGCTCAGCGACCCCCTCTGTGAAGCCACAACTGCATTTTTTTTTTTCCACAACTCCACCTTGATGTGGCCTCCTCATGTAACTTGCAGAAATGACCTCAGGACAACCAAGATCTGAAGATGAGTGATCTTCCTAAAGCTGACCAGCTCTTCCTACCACAGAAGAACCCAACAAAGGCAGGCCACTGCAGCCAGCCAGGCTGAGCTGCGATCTGCCCTACCACACACTAGCCATGTGTATGAGTCACAGTCCTCCAGAGAGGCAGAACCAACAGGATAAATGTAGAAACAGATATATGAGAGGGAATTAATTAGGGAAATTGACTCTTGTGGAGGCTGAGAATCCTATATCATGACAAGTATTCTCAAACTGTAGTCCCTGAGATGCTGGTAGCATGGTTCAATCCAAGTGCAAAAGCCTCAGACCAGGGAAGCCAATGGTGTAATTCTCAGTCTGAGGCTGAAGGCCCAAGAACCCACAGAACCTCTGGCAAAAGTGTGACCTGAAATCCCAAGGCTGGAGACCCTGGACTTCTGATATCCAAGGGCAGGAGGAAGACTGTGCCAGATCCAGGAAAGAAACAGAGGGAATCTGGGGTGGACTTATTATTGTAGTCAACTTGCGCCAGAACGCCCAGCTATAGTGAGCTGATGTGGTTCTGGGCATAGAGGATCCACCTGAGGATTGTTGCCGATGCAACATAAAGGAGAACGGGAGCAGAAGATTCCCAGGAGAAGCTCTGCTGTGGCTGGTTCTCCTGAAAGGAACTCAGCTGTTCTCATCAAGGAAGGAGCTCAGGGCCTTGCTGTCATTAAGGATGACTGCTGTTGCTTCAGGGGAGCTCTGGTCGTCATCTCTGCTGTGAGTATCGTATCCTGGTTCCAGTAAAGATTTCTTCAGCCATCATCTACAGACACGGACATACATGGGACAGTGCTGTGGGCTCCCAGACCTTGATTGGATCTTCTGGGTCTCCAGTGCACAGACAGACATTCGGTGCTCTTCCTGCATTTGGCTTATGGGTGAATACCATACCTTTAAATGTCCTGTATTAAACCCGCTCTTTTACAAACCATTGACTCTGGAAAAGTAACTAATACAGAATCCTTTTCTCTCCTTTTTTGTTCTCTCCGGGGCTCTAGCCAGTTAGACACAGCCTGCTCACACTGAGGCTGGATCTTCTCCACTCAGTCCACTCACTCACACATCAATCTACCTGGAAAGGCTCCCCAGACATAACCAGAAACAATGATTTGTCAGTTCTGTAAGTGTAGTAGTCCTCCCTTATTCATGGAGGCTACATTCTATGACCCCAGTGGATGTCTGAAACTGTAGCTAGTACCAAATACTATGTATATCCATAGTGTTTTCCTATGTATACATGCCTATAATAAAGTTTAATTTATAAACTAGGCACAACAGGAGGCTAACAACCACTAATAAAACACAACGATAGTAACATATACTGTAATAAAATTGCAACATTACTACTCTTGTGCTTTAGGACCATTATTAAGTTAAGTAAGGGTTACTTGAACACAAGCACTGGAATATGACTAATTACAGCTGATCTGATAGCCAAGACGGCTACTAAGTAACAGGAGGGCAGCATAAACCACAGAGTGGAAATGCTTGAAAAATGGATGATTATGTCCTGAGCAGGACAAAGCAGGATAGCATGAGATTTCATCAAGTACATCTCTCTATGGTGAACAATTTAAACCTTATGAATTGTTTATTTCCAGAGTTTTCCATTTAATGTTTTCAGAGTGGGCTGACCTTAGGTAACTGAAATCACAGAAAGGGAAACCACAGATAAAGGAGGAACTACTGTATTCTTTAATGAAGTAAAATTGACACCTAAAATTAACCATCACACTGTGTAAAATTTATAAGCCAATTAGCCTCACTGATCCTTGGTTTCCTCATCTGTAATTTAGGTCTTAATAGTACCCACCCCAGGGACTACTCTAGTAAGGATGAAATCAATTAGATAATATGGTGAACAAATGACCCACTACCTGATATAGTATTATACTTGTGGTACAGATGTTAACTGTTGTTATGGTTGTTAATTGGCTCTTTTAGGGTCTTCAGTAAGAGTATGACTGCTTTTAAACTGCCACTGAGAGTTTTACCACTCAGGAAAGTTATTGGGAGTCTCAAGACCCCTTTCTTCCCCAGGTTTGATGATTCACAAGACACAGCCCCCAACACTCAAAACTAAGATTTATTACTATGAAATGACAGAGCAAAACCAGCAAAGCGAAAAGGTACCTGGGAAGAAAACAGTATCCTCACTCCCACGTGAAATCACACAGGACACACTTAATTCCCCAGCAGCAACAAGTTGTGACAACATGTGTGATACACTGTCTACTAGGAAAGCAGGCCTGAGCCAGTGAATTCAGAAGTCTCATCAATGCGCAGTCACATTAGCTGCCGCCCCCCAGCACAGAGCAAAACCCCAGGTTCCCAGGGAGAAAGCAGGTGTGCAACATGAACCATGTCATCTGCACAAACATCTCAGACACAGAGAGCCACTAATCAGGTAGGAGTGGTGGGAACCCTCCTAAGACTACGTTCCCATACACTAGTCAAGGGCCAATCCTGCAAGCAGGCCTCAGTGGGGACAGCAGTCCTGGTCAGTCTGGACCCTGCTATCAACTCTTTCTACACAGGAACACATGAACACAAGCAAGACAGTGTTTATTATCTTTATCAAACTTACATATTTTAATAGAAGTAAAAACAGGAAAAGAATGAAGGAAACAAAATGACTATAATTACATGAAAAGCGTGGTACAGTCTGATCATCCCTAATCTAAAAATCCAATATCCAAAATTTTCTGAAGGCTGACATGATGCTGCAAGTGGAAAATTTCACACTTGCCTCATGTGACTGATCACAGACAAAAAGGCACATTAAAGACGTTATATAAAATTACCCTTTCGATCCCCAAAACCAAGAAAAATAAAATAAAATAAAAATAAAATAAAATAAAATAAAATTACCTTCAGGCTACATGTACTTTATAAGGTATATATGACACATAAATTAATTTCATATTTAGACTTGGGTTCCATTCCCAAAATACTTCATGAAGTATATACAAATACTCTAAATCTAAAAAAAATACAAAATATGAAGCACTTCTAACCCCAAGCATTTTTCAAAAAGTCATAGACACAAAAGATTATACTCTTAAAATCTAAAATAAGGAAGAAGGATCATAGGCCTGGTGCAGAAATAATTCTTACACATCTGTAAGGTTATTTTAAGTAGCTGCACTTTGAATTAACTAGAAATTATATTAACTGGCTACACACAGTAATAATCCCCTCCTCGGACACTAATATCTCAGATGTCACACCTGTAACATTTTAGCCCTACTCAATAGTCTGGTTTTTCTTCTTTCACATGTAGACTCTTTTCCTAACCAAACTAGGAGGAGGTCTACAGCTGCATTCTCCAAAGCAGTGGCCATGAGTCACACGTGGCTACTACATTTTATATTTATTATATTTGTTAAATTTCAATTACAATATTTCTAGTCATATTCAGTCATATTTCAGTAATATTTCTAGTCTGTATGACTACAGATAGACATTACCCATTGTTCCTTGGGTAACAACGGGGTTATGTCCCAATAAATCTATCCTAAGTTAAATTAAAAACATCCCAAGTTGAAAATGCATTTAATACACTTAATCTACTGCACATCAGAGTACAGTTTCTACTGAATGTATACTGCTTTAGCGCCACTGCAGGGTCAAAAATATCTCCCAAGTCAAATCATTTTAAGTTAAGGCCTCTCTGTAGTCCAAAATGAGAGATGTACAAAATACATATCAGATTCCAGATTTAGTAGGAAAAACAGAATACAAAATAGCTCATTGATGATTTTTGTATCTTGATTACATGTTGACCTAATAACATTTGGACTATCTTGTGTTAAATAAAATGTTCTTTTTAATTGAGGCTATTAGAGATATTAAATTATATATTAAATAATAAGAAGTAGAGAGCTAGATCTTTTGCAAATGCAAAGGGGATCAAGAGATGGAGGGAGAGGGGAGGGAATGGAGGAGAAGAGGATGAAAAAACAATAAAGAGGTGTTATGTACACATACTAACTCCCCAGAAGGAATGTGATCATATGTATTACAAACATACACTAACAAAAAATAAAAATTGAGAAAAACTAAAAAATAAAAATAAAGACAGGTTTTAAAGTTAAAAAATAATTTTAAAAAAATTTTTTAATTTAAAAAGTTAGGAAAAAAAAGGAATGTTACATTACAGGCTGGGGACATAGCTCAGCAGTAGAGTACTTGCCTAATATGCACAAGGCCTTGGGTGCAATCCCCAGTACTATTAAAAAAAAAAAAAGAAAAGAAAAGGAAAAAATTAAATGTTATACCACATATATGGCTTGTACTTACAGCTCACATTATATTCCCATTGGACAGGGCTGTTCTATGTCCTCTATAAATTACTCTATCAAACCTTTTCAGTGTGAATGCCGTACCTCCACATCTGTTGAATTGGAGAAGAACTCCAGGCATGTTGTCTTTCCACTTGCAATATTGCCCTCAACACAGATCTGGCAAAAAACAAATGTATGTTAGAGCCAGAAACCAAGCACCTAGAGCAGTGGTGGCAAACCTATGGCATGAGCACCACAGCAGGCACCAGAGCCCTCTCTGCAACAACGTCGTGAGTTGTACGAGTTGTTTCTTTCTAAACTAAAACTTCAGTATTCAGGTTTAATTGCAGTGTTGGCATTTTGTGAAAAATAAGTAGACTTTGGGTTGCAGTTTGGGCACTCATCTCTAAAAGGTTTGCTATCACTGACTTAGGGGGAAATCAGGAAATTTCTAGGGAACGGTTCAGGTGAACAGCCTAACTGGTTCTATTCAAGGCTTAGGGAAACCAAAACCCTTCCTCAGGAAATAGGACCTGAGGTCCCACTATAATCACAAATCACATCCCACCAAACCAACCAGTGGCAGGCTCAAGGGGTCCCTCCAGAGCAGACCCTTTTACTTCAACTCTACACCACACACAGTTCCGTCCTTCCCTAGCTCAACCCCTCAGGCTGCGTAAGTGTCCTGTTTCCTTAACCAAAGACATCAATGCTTTGTAGTTGAGAAATACATTGTTATGATTTAGACCAAGAATGGCCCACCAAAGCCTTGTGGCTCAAAGGTGGAGCTTGTGGAAAGTGACTGGATTATCAAACTCTACTGCTGAATTACTCTTAGGAGGTGGGGCCTGCAATATTGCCCTCAACACAGATCTGGAAAAGACAAATGGGGCCAGGTTAGAGGCTGGTCACTGGGGGGGAGCCTGAAAGGGTTTATTTATCTCCCTCCCTGGCTCCTCCCTTCTCTCTCCACTTCCTGGCTAGCTGCCCTGAGATGAACAGCTTTACTGCTCTTCTGCCACACTGTTTCTGCCTTGGAGCCAGCCAACCATGGACTGAAAACATGAGTCAAAATAAACTCCTTTAAATTGTGAGTGTCAGGTATTGTGTCTCAGCAACAAGGAAGGTAACTAAGATGCACGGGTATGTTATCTAGACTCTAACTCACTGCTTTATACAGAAAAGAAGTATTCAGTCACAGACTGGAAAGTATTCAGGGGAAAAAAAGGACAAGAACTTTTGCCAGAAGCTCAGTCTTAAAACAGGTAACATATATCATCATCACATCTAAACTCACTAGAAGGCCAAGGACATTTGAACCAACACCCTACTCATGCTAACTGCACTGGGGAGGGGGTGCTATGGAGCAAGTATGTGGGACCACAGCCAGTCACCTGGGATCTGTCTATACTGAAGGCCAAGGACCTCCTCCAAATAACACATTACAAGAGGGCAGTTAAGACAGTGGTATAAGCCTTGGTGATGGGTTAGAACCACCTAGGAGCCTTTAAAAATCGCTACAAGGAAACTACAATCCAGACCAATCAAACCACGATCACTAAAGGCAGGACTCAGGCCATCTTTTTTTGTCATCTCCAGGCCTTTTTAAATTTTTTTGTTTTTGTTTTTGTTTTTGTTTTTGTTTTTGAGACAGGTCTCACTAAATCACTAAGTTGCCCAGATTGGGTTCAAACTTGGGATCCTCTTGCCTCAGCTTCCCAAAATGCTGGGATTATAGGCATGCACCACCACAGCAGGCTGTCAGTAAATCTGAAAGCTCCTCAAGAGATTTCAAGTGCAGGCAAGGCCGAGAGCCACAGGACTACAGCAGAGTTTCACAGTGTGTAGTTCCTGACACCTTCTTAGAAGCACCAGAGGAGCTGGCATTTTGCTTTGCTGCACTGGGGATCAAACCTAAGCCCTCACATAGACTAGGCAAGCACTCTCCCACTCAGTCGCAGTCCCAGTCATAGCCACAGCCAGAGAGGGCTCGTGACACATGAACCAGACTCTGAATGAGCTGCAGAACCCTCTGACCTTCTGCCCTGCAATTCTGGCAAGGCTCTGCTCAGCCAGGCACTGCTAGTGATGCAGGACAAATGGCTTTGGCTCCAGCAGATCACAAGAGGGAGCGGGCAATTCCACACATATAAAGACAAACTGGCCCTTGAGAACACTCATATACGTCTTTGGGGGTGTATAGAGTAAGACAAGGATGTACCTTGCTGCATGGTGGCCTGGTGCTCTACATAAAACACGAGTAGAAGCACCTAGAGAAATGTGGGCCACTTGGGTAACTTGTCCAAAGCAGAGGAAGCAGGATAAATTCAGACCTAGGCCCAGCAGGCCCCTTCTCACAATGCCTGGTGGAGCCTCAGTCACTTTCCACATACAAGGGCCATGAATGGCCATCTCACCTCACCACACCCACTATACAGTCTCCCAGCAAGTGAAACTCTGTCACTGGCAGTGAAGTTCCCCTACCTTAATCCCAATGGGTATTCAGGAGAACTGAACAGTCACACTTCCAACAGACACCAGGGCACCTTCCAGTCCCAGGTCCCTGTCAGCTCATTCCTTTAGAACTCAAAACTATAAAACAAACCCAAGAGAGTATTCAAAAGGGCACAAAGAGACTTCATTAGAACACTACTGGATTTAATTTTTTTGTTGCTGTTCTCTAAAGAAAACTACCTTTCCTCTTCTTGGATATTTAAAAAGAGTTCAACCTAGACATCGTTCCACAAAGACTTACTTCTTTTCCATGCACTGCAATAACTAGTATGTTGTTCAGATGAGGCCTTCCAAAACACCTGTCACAGTTCCCACTGCGAAGCCTTGAAGAGTTGGTAAATGATCTTGAATGAACTCAGCCAAGCTGCCTACTAGTTTAGAGCAGGTAAAGCATGAGGAATAGGTACACGGAAGGGATAAAAGTCAAGAAAAGGAAGGTTTTCGATTCTACTTTAAAGTGATAGCTAAAAATATTATAAGAGGATTCATGCTCATTAAAGGAAAGAAGCCATAAAGTAGAAAATGTCACCTGTAATCTCAAAACAAAGAGACAAACACCATTACATTTTAGTATATTTCACCCATGTATGTTTCTTATCTTTGAGAGTCTTTCAACTGATCACTGAAGGCGAACTATGTGCCAGGCACCAAGTACTCAAGAAACAGCCCCACATCCAACAAATGAGTGTGGCAAGAAAGTAACGGGAAATTCTAAGAAAAGAGGATGGAAAAAAAAAAAAAGAAAGAAAAGAGGATGTCCACTACACTGACAGCATGTGGCTAGCTGGTCCAAAATTCAGTGGATGTGCCACAATTCACCTCTACCATACTCTGCTATGAAGCTCTGAGTCCAATTTTCCACCATTCTAACTGACACTAATAAACCATTTACTCTTTCCTTTTGGTGGGGGGTGTTGGGGATCAAACTCAGGGTCTTGTGCTTACTAGGCAAGCGCTCTACCACTGAGCTAAATATCCAGCCTACTCTTTCTTTTAATTGGTGGTGGGAACTGAACCCATGGCCTCGTGCCTGCTAAGCACACACACTATGCTGAGCTACACTCCCAGCCCTACCCTTATTTTTAAATAACATTTAATCTTTTCTAAAAGTGGAATTTAACCATTCTCACTGTAGAAAATACAAAGAGGTAGAAAAGAAAATAAAAATCTTTTATAACCCCAGAAAGCTGCCATTTGGATGTTTATTCAGGACCAAAGACAAACATGTACCAGATTTCCAAAGTCCCCACTGGAAAAGTGAAAAATATATATTGCCCTTTCAAAGATCCTGAGAAATTCCCAGTAAAAAGGGAAACTTGGCCAGAAATCTAACAATTGGCAAACAATTGGTAATTGGCTAAGTGCGCTATAGTTATACAATGGGAAACCGTTATGGGATAGATCTAAAATGTCCCCCAAGTCTCATGTATTTACAGGTGGGGTTTTGGGAAGGTGATTGGATCAGGAAAGTACTATACTCATCAGTGGATTAATCCATTGCTGAGTTCATTGCTGAATGCTCTAATAAGAGGTGGGGTCTGGTTAGAGGAGGTGGGTCACTGGGGGCCTGGCCTGCAAGGTGTATTCTTATCCCCTGCTCCTCCCTTCTCTCTGTGTGTTTCCCAGGTGGCATGGGGTAAACAACTCTCCTGTACCAAGCCCTTGACCTATACCATTTCTGCTTTGTAGCCAGCCAGCTAACCATGGACTGAACCATCTGAAACTGTGAGCCAAAATAAACCTCTCCATCAAATTATATCAGTATTTTGTCCTAGTGACAGGAAAATGACTAATGCAGGAATGACATACTGATACATGCTATAATGTAGATATATTCCAAAATATTATGCTAAGCGAAAGGCATACAGAAAAGATCAGACTATGGGATCCCATTTTGTTTAAAATGTCCAGAAAAGGGAAAAAGAGAGGAAGTAAATTAATAGTTACCCTGTGCAGAGAGTGACTGGCAAATGAGCATGAGTTTCTTTTTGAAGTGACAGAAATTCTAAATTTGATCAAAGTGACATTGCATAGCTCTGTACATTTACTGAAAACCACTGAATTGTACAATAAAATGAGTTTTATGGTATGCAAACTGTAATTCAATAAAGCTGCTTTTTACAAAAAAAAAAAAACCCTCAGTTCAATCAATGGCATTTAAACTCAAAGTCTAAGGAATAACTTGCCCACTTTCACCCCCATA
This sequence comes from Hystrix cristata, assembly GCA_004026905.1. Classification (NCBI taxonomy): domain Eukaryota; kingdom Metazoa; phylum Chordata; class Mammalia; order Rodentia; family Hystricidae; genus Hystrix; species Hystrix cristata. The sequence continues at coordinate 28,598 of PVJO010011162.1, forward strand.
ACCCCCAAATGCACTGCCTTCCTTCATACACACTCACTGTTAGCCACACAACATTCTCTTAACCAGACTCTGAACTTTGATATCATTAGCAGTCTGTAAATGTCTTTCTTGGTCTTTTTCTAAGGAAAGTTTATGTATTTTTTTCTCATAGCTCATACTTCATATATTGTCACTGTTGGTTTGCAGGTAGCTTTTTTCTTTTATTCTCCTTCAATATAGTGGAGCACCATTTCTCAGGTCAAAAATATTTTTTAAAAAACTGTGATTTGAATGACATATATTCCATCATGTAAAACATACTGTCTTAGTCACTTTCCTTATTGCCAAGACAAAACACCCAACACTCATAATTTAAAGGAAGAGAGGCTCATTTTGGTTCACTACCAGTCCCTGACGTGCTGGCTTCAAGGCAGACGGGATAGTAGAGGGCCATGGTGAAGAAAAAGTGCTCACCCATGGCATCCCGGAAGCAGAGAAAGAGGGGAGGGGCAGAGAGGGAGACAGACCCTCCAAGGTCATGTCCCCAGTGACCGCCTCTTCCAACCATGCCCCAACTGGTAACAGAACACTCAGCTACAGTCATCAGGGGGCTAATCCGCTGATGAGTATAGTGTCCCCATGACCCAATCACTTTCTAAAAGCCCCACCTCTAAACACAAGAGATTTTGGAGGGACATTCTAGACCAAAAGCTTAACACATACCATGGTATGACTTACTAAATCCCTACTGTGGATGTTAAACTCTGTCCAACTGTTTTTCTATAAAATGTGATAATGGTGCTCAATTTTTAGATACTGTAAAGTGCTATGTGATGGCTGTACACAAACCAAACATCAACACTCTGGTCATCCTTCCCCAACCAGCAACACCTATCGATATGCAACTCCTCTGGGCCCCACTTCCCAACATCTGCAGAATCTGTGCCCATCCCCCAGCCACTAGCTAAGTCCTCTACTCCTCCTTGATGGAGCAACCTCCCTGCTAGCCCCTCCACCATGGTCTATCACCATTTCTCCCTGACAGGCAAACCAGATCATGTTTGCATGGAATTGTTATGGTCTCAATGTGTCCCCAAAGTTCATGTGCTAATCCCCAATGCAACACTATTGAGAACTAGGGCCTTTAAGGAGTGATTGGGTCATGAGAGCTTTAAGGAGCGATTAGGTCATGAGAGCTCTGCCCTTAAGAAAGAATTGATGCCATTACTGTAGGAGTGGATTAGTAATCACAAGAGTGGGTTCCTGACAAAAGGATGAACTAGGGTCCCCCCTCCTTCTTCTTTCCCTTGTTCTCATTCTCACTCTCTTCCTTTTTTCTACCATGGGATTTGAAGAGTACGTATGCAACAAGAAAGCCCTCACCAGATGTGGCCCCCTTGATCTTGGACTTCCCAACCATCAGTCTAAGCACTGGACAACAGGAGGAAGTGGTCAGCAAACCTCCCCTCACATCCTGGCTGCCCTACTCCAACTTTCCCTAACAGGATGAACACTTTCCAATCCCTTTACAATCACTCTTCAAGCTTTGGCAATCCAATCTACCTAAAGCATAGGAATACATGTATGCTCCTACCGGTGTAGACTTTGGAAAAAGACAAATAAGAACTTGGTAACACAGGTGGCCTCCAGACAGGGGGCGTGAGGCCCAGAGATGGGGATAGATTTTTTATTTTTGGCGGTATGGGGATTGAACCCAGCGTCTTCACACCAGGCTACATTCCCAGCTATTTTTTAATTCTTGAGACAAGGTCTCAGTAAATTGCTCTGGTTTGAATTTATGATCCCACATCAACCTCCCAAACTGCTGGGATTACATAAGTGTGTCACAGCACCCAGCAGATACATATCCTTATTCATGAAGATCCTCTTGTATTTCTGTATTTTACTAATGTACACATATTCCCTCACTCCTCTCCTCAAAAATAAGTGAACAAAAATTACCCTACACTTGAGAATGCACACAAGAGACTTACCACTGATTTTTTCTCTTTTTCTTTTTCTCTATCTTTATCTACGAAAGAAAGGAAATCAACTTTTAGACTCAGTTTTAAGTAACTCACTCCTTTCTGTGCTAATTTGCTAAAAGACCACAAAAAAAGTAATTTTTATGCTTGCTCCCTGGCCTAAAAATGCTTTCCAGTCTTGGGACCCTCCGTAGGTGAGTAGAGGACAGTGCATCCCGTCCACTTTAAGTGTGACACTATGCAACTAGGTCATGTATGTAAATCTGGCCTCGAAATGTGCTCGCGTTTTTTCACTTGGTGTATTACACCTTCTTTTACTCTGCGCATTGGATCTTCACAGTGAACATGCAGAACGGCCTGCACTCAGCCCTCGGGAAAAGTGCAAGGAAGACTTGGATTTGGGGAGGGAATCCAGGCTGTCGTGCTGGCCAGGGCAGACAGCGTGGCCCACCCGACCTATAAAGTGTTTCTGAAGGGCCAGCTAACGCTACAACCCGGCCCATTTCTTTGGGGGGTAGGGGCCCTCACTGCCAGCAAGGGCCAGAGGCGGCCGGGAGCCCAACCGCGCGACACCACCCGCTGGGAACAGCGACCCAGGGGCTGGTTCAAGACAACTCCCAGTCCCCATCTGCCCCAAGGCCAGGAAAGGGGCCGCAGTCTCCCGCCGGGGCGCCACGCCCAGAACAGCCGCAGCCCACGGGGCGGGTCCTACCGCTCTGCAAAGGCCCCATTCTGCCGCCCAGAGCGAGGGGCCGGCTCGGTACCGGAAGGCAGCCGACGGCCGCCCCGCTCCGCGCCGCAGCCCCGGGAAGGCCCGCGCCGCGCAGGCGGAGCTTCGTGATCAGGCGGGGCTGCGGCCCGCGACTCGGCGACGACTACGACGTGCAACAAAGGCGCGAGTTACCCGGAAGCCAGGCGCGGGGATGCGGCCTGGCGCTCGAGGCAGGGCTCGCGGGGCCCCCGGGGCTTCCCGGCCCCAAGCGGCGCAGCATCCGGCCCGCACAGCCCCGTAGCGACCCCAACAGCATGGCCGGGCGGCAGGCACGCGCCCCACTTTCGTCCCCGGGGCGTCTGCGCAGGCGCGCGTCCCCAGCCCCTGCTGGGCCGGCCCTTAAAGAGCCCGGGTCGCGTTTCACCGTCTCCGCCAACGTAGAGATCCGAGGTGGAGGGTTTGCCGCTTTGGGCTACCAGAATGCACTTAGGATTCCGCGACACTTGGAGAATGGGTGGCTACTAGTCCCAGGGACTGATTGTTTCATGAGTTATTGCAGGTCGAGTGCCCTTCCCCCTACTCTAGACTACTCTAGACAGGGTCACCAAGGGAAATTCCGCAGAGGGGCTTTCCTTCCTTTCCCTCTCCCTCGCTCCCTTGCTCGTCCCCCTCCCCTGCAATTACTGCAAGACAGGAAAGCTATAGAGCTGTGATCATTAGAACCCGGCGGGGGCGGGACAGGCTAAAAGGCGAAAAACCAGCGGGTTCCCTGCCTGGTTGAGTTCCTGCGGGGCGGGCACAGCGACTCAGGCAGGTGGTCGCCGCCGTACAGCACATGCGCACTAGGATGGACCGCGGCACGGTGCGCATGCGCGCGAGAGGGCGGGAAGCCTCGAGGGCGGTAGACTGCGGCTGCTTCAGTAGGTGTTGTTGCTGGAGTCCTGGCCGGGCGGGGCCCTGAGAAGGGCTGGAAGGAGAGCTGTAGCTGTTGGGTCTGCGGGGCCGATGGAGACTCAGGCGCAGCTGAAACCAAGCCCTCGCCCCTTCTTCTTCAGTGTAAAAGGCCCTGTAAAGATACTGCGGCTGGTGAGGGCTGGGCCGGGGTGCGGGTGGCGGGGCAGGGATCGAACGTGCCGAAGGGCGGGGACTTGGCTCAGTTTGTTCTGTCGTCTGTGGTTTTTTGGTTTTTTTCGTTGCGGGTGGAAGGGTTTTGATTTTTTTGTTGTTCTTTTTAGTTTTTTGAGACAAGGTGGCGCTGTGTAGTCCTGGAACTCACTACTGTATATAGCTCAGGGTGGCCTCGACAGTCTTGCCTCAACTTCCCAAGCCCTAAGGTTACAGCGGGTAGCCACCACAGCCAGCTCATCAATCTTGTTTTTATGGAGCCCTCCCCAAAGTCAGGGCCTGGTCCTTTGGGCCCCTGCGGGAGGCAGAAGAGCCACGGGCCAATTTCCTCCTCTGAGGATTGAGGGACCCATTTATTGAGCAAAATCTGAAGATCTATGCAAATGGCCTACAAGGCCTGCTGTCCAGATTAAGAGGCAAGGCAGGTGCAGTTGTACCACTAAGAAGCCAAGGAGATTAAAAAAAAAAGAAAGAAAGAAGAAAAATCTTAGAGATTTTGATGGATGCTATGGTTACTTTCTATAAATCAGATATTTCATCTGACCGAGCTCAAGGATAAATAAGACCAGAGCAAGGACAAAGAAGGGACTGCCCTGTTTAAGACTTCAGGCTTACCAGGAGCACTGCTGTCAGTTCTGAAAACAGAGGTGTGGGGGAGGGTGGGAGTGAATCATCACTCGAGGATAGGCTTGGCTAATTAGAAACTGAAAATTATCATAGTTGAAGGAATTCAAGAAAATTCAAGGGGAAGGAAAAATTAAACTTTTAAATTGTAAAGAGCTGACATGATGGAGAGGAAGGTGAAGTTGTTAAAAGTTACAGGGAAACATTGCCACATAATATGAGGAAGAATTTTGTATTGTGAAGGGTCCCAGAATTAAATGGCCACTTGGGAAGGGATTACATTCCCAGGTAACAAAAGTAACAAGCACAGATGAGCATTTGGTGAGGATGTTATGAAGGAGATTTGAACTTCAGATGAGTGAGTAGAACAAATTGCATATAAGATCATTCCCACACCGAAAGTCTGTGATTCTGAGAAATAGCTATAATACAAGGTAGGATACATATGAGAAGTTTAGAAAACTACTCTGGAGTCAAAGGAGAGATTACCTTTGGTTAGGAGTAAGTCATCTGGGAAAAAGTGACCTGAAGGTCTGGGATTTTATACTAAGTACTGAAAGTTTGGGAATAGTAGAGGAAGAACAAGGTATTTTGAGAAAGTTTTGTTTTTGACATTACTTCCTTAAACAAATATTCTGAATATCTAATGTGTTCCAAGCTCTGGTGTAGTACCTAGAACAGCAAAGATGAAACCAGGACAGAAGTCCATGACAGAATTCTTCAGTTAGATACACAAAAGCAGATAGCTATAATAGCTGGTAAGATGGAGATCAAGGCACAAAAATCTAACCAAGGAAATGAAGAGAACTGTTAGAGAATTCTTCTTAGAGGAATCTAGGGTGGTATTTAAGAGGTATCAAAGATACGGAGGCAAAAAAAATTATTCAGAGAAGTATAAGAAGTTGAACATTGCTTCATTTATTCAATCAACAAATATCTGTTGAATGCCTGTCATCTGCCAGGTACTCTTTTAGACTCTTGAGAGATATCAGTGAACAGAGCAGATACCTCCCCTCATGAACTTTACATAGTGGGATGGAGGGCAGGGGAGACAAACTCACAATAAATAACTTATGTAGTATTCTGGGAGCTCTGCAGAGCAAGAGAAAAATAAAGCCATGTAAGGGAGTATAAGGGCAGAAAGGAATGGAGAAGAAGGCTGCAGTAATAAGTGATCAGTTTAGGCCTTAGTGAGATGACAGCAGAGAGTTGAGTGAGATCAGGGAGCTAGCTATGAGAATATGTGGAGAAAGAGTTTGAGGCAGAGGAAAATCCAGTAATGCTCTGGAGGAGGAAGGTGCCTAACAGGGTCAAAACAGCAAGGAAACCAGTATAACTGGGATGAGAACACATGAGGCGAGAAAAGTTTTGAATAAAGGACTATATAATCTGACTCAGTTTTTTTTTAAGTACACTGACTGCCTGTATTAACAATAAGTAGATTGGTGAGGAAGAAGAGGAAGGGATTGCTGCAAAGGTAAACCCAAGGAAGCCAGTTAGAGCTATTGCAGTAGTCTGAGTAAGAGATGATGGTGGTTCATACCAGCCACCTAGTGGCTGGTGGTAGCAAAGTAGGTAGTAAGAAATAGTCACGGGATATGCAGTTCGAGGATCCCTTATCCAGAGTGCTTGGGACTAAAAATATTTCCAATTTTGGAATATTTGCACATACATAATGAGATATCTTGGGGATGAGACCCAAATCTATCATTTACGACTCATATATAATTATGTACCTTATACACATACTCTGAAGGTAGTTTTCTAGAATATTTTCAATACTTTTGTGAATGAAACAAATTTGTGGACAATGAACCATCAGATGTTCAGGTATGGAATTTTCCACTTGTCATCATGTCAGCATTGAAAATTTGTGGATTTTGGAGCATTTCAGATTAAGGACGCTTAAGCTATATTTTGAAAGTAGCTCCAAAAAGATTTGCTGATGAACCAGATGTGGGCGAAGAGAGAGGGATTTGGTATACATAATGCCAAAAATTTTGGTCTAAGTAATTGAAAAGATGCAAATGCTATCCCCTGAGATCAGAAAACCTGTAAGTAAAGCAAATGTGAGGGGAAGACTAGAAGTTCAATTTTGAATTTCATTGTTAGGTCCAAGATGTCTGTGAGACATCCTTGTGGCAATAGTGAATAGGAGATTGGGAGAAACAAGATTAGATTTTGTCAGAGACACCAGGCTTCAGAAATAGAAGCATTTAAAACCACACAACTCTTGAGGTCATCAAGAGAGAAGTATAGATAGAGGACTGTGGATTGAGCCCTGGACCACTTTAAAAGTTAGAGGTCAAGGAGAAGATGAACTACAAAGAAGAAAGAGGGAGGATTTGGGAGATAGGAAAAACCAGGAGTATTTTGTCCTTGAAACTGTGTGCAGAAATTCTTTGAGGGAGTGATCAACTATGTCAAATACTGATAATAATTCAGGTAAAATGAGGACTGAGAAGTAAACATTGGAATTTCCTCTTAGACAAATTATCAGACAAGTCTTTGCTAGAAAAATATACGGAAGCTAGAATCATAGAAGTCCCTAAGCGTATGGTGAGAGGTAGTCTGTATGCTAAGGACCATGGAGAGGTATTGAAGGATTTTAAATAGGTAACGAATTTGCATTTTAGAAATTTCACTCTAGTATCTTTAAGTAAAAGATGCTGAAGAGCAATAGTTGTAGGGATGAAAAAGAGGGAATGTCAAATATGTTTAGGTATTAAGTCAGCAGGATGTCCTGATTCCTCAGTTGTGAGAAATGAGTTAAGCACTGGTCTTAGGTTCCTGGTATGGGTGAGAAAGTACATTGTAGGAACATCAGTTGAGGTAGTAAAGAGAGGAAGGATTAAGATGGCTGTTCAGTTTTGGTGAATTTGAGATTCCTGTGGGTCACCCAGATGGTGATCTCAAATGGCTGTTTGGGGAAGTTGTAGAAGTGAATTGTGTATTCATTGAATGGAATGTGGACAGAATCCAGAGGAATCCCAACATTTTAAAGTGGGTAAAAGGAGAAGAGCCCACCAAGAGAGCAGTTGCAGAGAATAATTAGGAAAGGTGATATAGAAACCAGCCAATGACAAATAAGTCATAGGGGTCTGGTAAAATAAGGCATGAGAAATGTTCACTGAATTTAGTACTTCTGAAGTCATTGATGTTAACTAAATCAGTTGCCATAGCCTGATAGAGAAAGGTAGGAGATGTTACTGGGATATTTAAAAGATAACTTGGAAATAAGGCCAAAAACTTAGAAAAGATACATGAGATATAAATGTGAATCAAGGGAGAATCTAGTTGACAGAACCATGACAATTTCTCAGAAAATGGAGTAGTCACCAGTGCCAATAACCATGATGCAAAAAGGTTACAGAGGATAGGGACTAAAAAGGGGAGACTTGACTTCCTAATCCATGCACTCAAGACCTGAGTCAAGTGAGGATCTGGAATGGTTTGAGATGACATATTGTTAATAGTTATATCATTAAGAATAGAGTTATTTAGTAACTAGGTATTGGTAGTCAAACTGAACAATTGAAAAGTTCAAAGGTAGGGTACTTTTACACTAATGAAATTGAAATAATTATGAATAAGTAAGCCTATATAGATTAAAAGTTTAGAAAGAGTATGTGGGGTTGGGGATTTAGTTCAGTGGTTAGAGTGCTTGCCTTGCAAGCACAAAGCCCTGAGTTTGATCCTCAGCACCACAAAAGAAAAAAAAAGAGTATGTGACTGGTACCAGCAGAAAGAGAATTATAAAAGTTAAACCAGAGAATACTCTTGACAGAACCATTTGCTAAGAACACAAAGAGACTTTAGATAGAGCTGTATTTCCTAAAAACGTCATGGCATTAACAGAACTCCCTGGGACCCACTTGCTCAGTTTTTCCTTTAACAACTCACTTAACATTGCCATATTTTCTGTGGAAATGAAGAGATTGGATTGGGTTACTTATCTCCTGGATTTGTTTTTCTCTTAAAAGATCTTTATTCTGATGGCATTGTTTTTTTTTTTTGTTTTGTTTTTTTGTTTTTTTTGTGGTGCCAGGGATCGAACTCAGGCCCTTGTGCTTCCAAGGCAAGCACTCTAATCACTGAGCTAAATCCCCAGCCCCGGCATTGTATTTGAGAAGAGGAATTATGTAAAAAAATATTATTTTAGAATCCACCCCCATATTTTTCTCTTCCTCCCCCCCCTTTCCCCCCCCCTTGAGACAGGGTCTTGCTATGTAGTTCAGACTGGCCTTGAACTCACCATGTAGCCTAGGCTGGGCTCAAACTCTTGGCAATCTCCTGCCTAAGCCTTCTGGGATTACACGCATGCACCACCATGCCTGGCTCCCACTTGGTATTTTTCATGGCAACATTCAACTTACATTTGACAGAGATTCCAGATTGCCAAGAGGTAAGGAACAGTGAGTGGATAGTAAAGCACTATAGGTAGCTAGTATATACACACTTTTTTGAGAAGCATAACAAGAAGTAGAAAACAGAACAAGGATTTTTATGGAGAACAGTGTGAGAGGAAACGGTGTGTGTGTGTATGTGTGTGTGTTTTAAAACAAGACAACTTAGATGTGTTTATGGTACGAAGAAGAAAGAAGCTAGCAGAGGAGGACAAAGTAATGGTGTGAGGGGAAAGGAGATATTTGGTCAGAAAAAAATCAAGAGAACAGATGTTAGATGATAGTATCAGAAGTGCAAGTAGGGTCATCACTCTTAACACTGAGGACACCTAGTTCTCTAAAGCACAAAGAGAAGTCAATATCTATACATTTTAGTCATGCTTCTCCGATGTGTACGTGTATGGCAGAAATCTTCTTAGTTATTTTAGAAATGATTTTTACAGCTCAAATTTGTATTCTGTAATCATTGAACAAATCATGTTTTGTTTTGTTTTTTCTTCTAGGCACTAACTGTGACATCTATGATCCTTTTTATTATTGCCCAAGCCCCTGAACCATACATTGTTATCACTGGATTCGAAGCCACTGTTATTTTCTTTTTTATAATGTTATATATACTCAGACTTGATCAATTGATGAAATGGTTATTTTGGCCTTTGCTTGTAAGTGTTCAGTTTCATTCTTAAGATTTAATACTCTTTCCTATGATAGTGAGACATCTCAAAAAATATATATTTATATAAAACTTTTGGGGTTGGGGATTTAGCTCAGTGGTAAGAGTGCTTGCCTTGCCAGCACAAGGCCCTAAGTTCGATCCCCAGCACCCCCCCAAAAAAATAGATAGATAGATAGATAGATAGATAGATAGATAGATAGATAGAGAGACATTTATTAACTCTATCCTTTGGTTCTCTTAAACCTTTAAGGTAGTTGCTGATAGGCTTAAGAAGGAGCAATTCCGATCGCTGCTAATGTGCTCTGTATTGTCTTCAGGGGACTGTCAGGGTTCCAGGGGGGCCACAAAACATGAATTCTCCTTTCCATTCCATCTGCCAGTAGATATGGCTGACCTTTTTGTTAGCATAATTCAGTTTTAGGTCTTCTAAATAAATTTAAATTTAGGATCATGTTAATAAAACACCTTAATCTTTACTTCCTTTTTTAAATGCATGTTGAGGAAGCCACAGAACTGGGGAGTAGAGCTGGAGACAGGTACGCAAGTATCTATCTTTGCACATCTCTGATCACTAATAGAAAATCAAACTAACTGAGGAAGCTAAATAAAGTACAATGTTATCTTACTTGAAAGTATCTATAGTTGTTAATGCTGAATGATGTAACTTACCCTATTGAATCTTATTTTGTGCAATATAGACTTCAGCCTGACGTAGCATTAGAAATAACTGCCCAAGAGAGCGTCCAAATGGCTCAGAAACTGTCCAAATGGGAAGGCTGAAGGTATTAGTTAAGCTGTATGCAGCCCTTCCGCCTGGACTAGAGGCTGGTTGTAACAAAAATTGCTTGACTTCACCTTTCTCTCCTCTTTCAAGTCTTAGCCAGCATCCTACCTTCATAGGTCTCCCCCATGTCATCTCGCTGCTCTGCCCCTCTTTAGCCTTGACTGGTTGCTGCCTTGTCTTCCTCTGCTGCCCTTGTCTTATCTTTTTGGATTCCAAAGTGCTTATATCCAATTTGCTAATTCCTATTAAGAAGAGAAAACTTTAGAGCTACTCTCAAACCATAAGCATGCCTTAAAGGGAGACCTTTTGGAACTACCTTTGGAGACCAGTGATGAGCATTTCAGGTTAAATGCAAGCTTAAAAAGCTCAGAAAGGGCAAAGCTGGGAAATAGGATCTTCACAGCACTTCTCAAAATTCCTGCAAGATCTGCACTTCAGAGCTGGACCCAATTGGAGGGAGGTCTAGGGAAAGATTACAGGGCCTTTTTCAGCTGGCCCTCACTTAGTGGCAGAAAGGGCTAACCTAGATTGTTCTAAGGATTTCTTCCACATTCTCTTGATCTTTTATTCAAAAAGGTATATAGTTCCTCCTTGTGCTCCCCTTCTCCAGACTTCCCAGGGTATCTACTGTACCCCAGATCTTCTAAATAACACATCATTTACTTTCTTTGCTAACCAGGTGAATATTCACTCCACCTATATTTTTGTTAAGTAAAACACAAATAAATGCTTTAGCAGTTAAACAATTGTAGTATTATGAGTAAAAGGAACCACTAGGTGTCAGTGGAAACCAAATACTATATAGGTCTCATTTTACTGGGGTGTTTGGGTTTCCTGAATAATACATTTAATAAAAGGAAACGTTCAGAACCTTTAGGGAGGGCTGGAGATGTGACTCGGTGGTCAAGTGCTTGTCTAGCATGTGCAAGGCCCTGGGTCCAATCCCCAGTACAGAAAAAAAAAAAAAAAAAAACGCTATAGGGAGCCAGCCCTTTTTTTATTTTAGCATTGCTTGGGGAGAGGGGTCTTGTCTTTCGGTTTTTTTTAGGTTCTGGGGATCAAACTCAAGGTCTTGTGCGTGCTAGACAAGTGCTGTACCCCTGAGCTGTAGCCCCATCCACCGGTGGTCTTTATGTAAAGCTGACCTTCCTTTTCTGTGTCTTTAGGATATTATCAACTCTATGGTAACAACATTATTCATGGTCATCGTATCTCTGTTGGCCCTGATGCCAAAAACCACAACACTGATAATCCTTGGAGGAGTAAGTAGAAGTCTTCCTAGTGTTTTTCTTCAGGTTTGATCAAAATACATATTTATTTGGGAAACATACAAATACAGAAAGCTATGCTGCATTCATCCTTGGAGCACCTAGGTACTTTCAGCTTAATGCGTGCCCTGATTAACATGAAGGAATACGCTTTTATACTAGGACTGGACTTAACCAAATATAGAAGTTCCTGCATATTTCTTGTAGGGTGATACTAGACTGAGAAACACTGCTGGAATCGCCCTGATGTCACACAAAAATGAGATGGATGAGTTTCATAGCTTTCCCTTTTACTTTTTTTTTTTTTTTTTTTTTGAGACAAAGTCTCATATGTAGTTCAGGCTGGTCTTGAACTCACTATGTCACTATGTCACCCAGGCTGGCCTCAAACTCACAGTGAGCCTCCTGCCTCAGCCTCCCAAGTGCTGGGATTACAGGTGTGTGCCACCATGCCTGACAGCTTTTCCTTTTAAAGAAAAGGGTACATATCACTTGTTAAGGTGAGACAGACCGTTCTGAATCTTCAGGTGGAACATACTATATGTTCTTATGATAAAAGAAGCCTTGCAACTGAAGAGTTATTTTGAACACTGCTTAAAATCAACTTAATCAGACTTTATCTTGGAAAGCAAACCAAAATAAGAATCAAGTCACTTAAGTGTAATTCCATCTGCTGTTCTCCAAGATTCACATGACTTTTCTAGGTTCTAACCTGGAGAATTGAATTAGAAAGTTTTCCTTTTCTCCTACTTCCTTATTCTTTCATAGTATGAGCCATTTAGGAGAATTGACCACACTCAGACCGCTCTGTATGCCAGAACCCATGACGTTCATCTCCCTTAGACCCTAAGCAACTTCATGAGGGCTCAGAATTATGCTAGAAATGAGACAACACTGTGACAGCAACCCCCCCCTTTTTTTTGGGTGCTGAGGATTGAACTCTGCCTTGTGCTTACAAGGCAAGCACTCTAACCACTGAGCTAAATCCCCAGCCCCTCTCCCAATTTTTTTAAAGATAGTTTTATTCCTTTCCTAGTAAGGAAGAAAGAGGGACCAGACATAGGACTTATGTTGATTTACTTACTCATTAATTCATGTATTTATTCCTTAAATGCTGACAAACTAGGAGCAAATCAAGAGATAAAGACAGAGACCACACTACTTCTCTGTTGTCTCTCCTCCCTGAAATTATCCTTTCCCGTTCTGTAGCAGGTACTGGGGAGACTTGGCACCGCAGAGATAGGGCGATCCCTAGAGTCTCTTCCCGTTTTAGTATAGAGCGGCAGTGCAGGGAGCAATCCCAGCACCCTCGTAGGAGGGGAACCCCGTGGGCAGACGCTTAAAACAGCCCCATGCCAGCGCCAGTGTCTTTCTCCCCAGGTGGCCGGACTCCTGGCAGCGCTGTGCTGTATCGCCGACGGCGTCCTGATTTACCGGAAGCTTCTGTTTAATTCAAGTGATCTTTACCAGAAAAAAACCATTCAAGACAAAAAAGAAGTTTTGTAATTTTATATTTCTTTTTAGTTGGTACTAAGTATTAAACCTATTTCTTTATTCTTTCATATATTTTCCACAGTTCTCATTTTAATCTCAGTATGGGGCTAGAGGAAAGGATTTCTGAACAGCCTTACTGTGCTTCCAAAGGGCGTGCAGGGATGGAGTCTGGGCACCTACTGTCCTGCATAGTCTCCGGAACCCCTTCTTCCCTACTAGTAGGCTGGCAGCCCCTACGGGTGGGCCGCGGAGGTTTTTGAGTTTCCAGGCCAGGCAGCGACCGAGGGCCCCCACCCCCACGTGGCACCAAGGGTGGCGGAAGGGCTCAGCTGGTCCACAGGGCTGAAAGAGCGGCTACGCGAGGGCTCGGGCAGCAGCGGCTGGGGGCCGACGCCAGCTGGGGAGAGCACAGCCGCTGCGTCGGTGCTGGCCAGTATAGCCGTGCTATCCTGACGGCCAGACCTTGAGGGCTACCGTGAATACTGAAAGCGTCAAACAGGAGTGGCCCAGGACACCTTCAGGGATCTCGGAACACCAGAGGAACCCCTGGAGGTTCAGAGGTGCGCACCCCGTGGGCTCCATTCATATGGTGTTTTCGGGGCGGGGGCAGGGAGGGGGGTGGTGCACGCGTTGTCAGAGACACCCACAGGATCCCCGCAACAAAGGGAGTCTGTACTCTGGTGGTCCAGGAAAACATGAAAGCAGCCATCAAAAACCGTGCCGAGGCCCAGGCCAAATCCAGGGACTGGAATACTAAAGATCCTGAGGGTGGTGAACTCAGAGCTGATGCCCTGGCTGGGCCGGCTTGGTGGCCTGGGGTTGGTGCCCCGGATGCCACCTCGGGAAAGCTTCTGTACTTCCTTTTGCCACTCACTTTTGCTTTGCCTGCCCTCTGCCTGCCCTGCCACATCAACTCTAACTAAATTTGTCACTCCCCCATCTTTAATAGATTTGATCAAGAGCTAACAGTAGAGAGACCTATTAAACTGATAAATTGATAAGCCACTGGCCAACACAATCTAGAAAGGGGAAAGAATACATTTAAAATTTAAAGCTAGAAACCAGGATGGGAGAAACATTGATGAAAGTGAAAGGCTCTACCAGAGCACTTTGCAAAACCAGTAGGTGTGAGTAAAACAGTTGATTTGCTAGGAAAATACAAATTAACAAAACTGACCCCAGGGGTCTTTCAGCTCTGAGGCCCCTACAACCTCTTGGTAACTGTCTATCCTCTTTCTTTTCCATCTTTTTTTCCAAATAAACCATCTTTTGTTATACTAAAACAAAACTAACTCCACAATAGAGGAAAATCTGAACAGACCAATATAAGCACAAGAAAATAAGCACTTTATCAAATGAGTATCTTTCAAAAATGAATGAGGCCTAGACTTTTTATAGGTTAACTCTTTCAAAACTTCATTGGGTATAATTCTGATACTACTGAAACTTCTTCAAAAAATAAAAAAAAACTTCTGAACTTTTCTTATAAATCCACTGTAACATTGATGTCAAAACCTGAGTTCTGAAAAAGAAGAAGAATAGGGAGGGTACTTGTGTAGTGTGCATAAGGCCCTGGGTTGGATCCCCAGGATGGGGAGAAAATTAATATGCTAACAGAAACTATTTGTCAGGTTTAATTTTGGGGTTTTGTTTGTTGTTGTTGGTACTGGGGATTAAACCCAAGGCCTTTGCACTGAGCTACAACCCCATCCCACTTCTTGTTTCTTATTTTGATACAGGTTTTTAGTAAGTCACTGACTTGCCTAGGCTGGGCTCAAACTTGCAATCCTTCCTCAGCCCCCAAAGTAGCTGGGATCACTGGCATGTACTTCCATATCTAATTTCATCAGTATTTTTATAAAAACATACCATGAGGAAAAAATATAAAGATGATTCAGTGCTAGGACCCTATTAAAATAATTCACTGTATTCTAACTAAAAAGAAAATATGAGATTATATCAAATCAGTTTTAGAACTCAAGTAACAAAATTCAACCTTCATTTCTGGTTGCCAAAAAAGTGGAAGATGTATTGGGGATTTAGCTCAGTGGTAGCAGGTGCAAGGCCCTGAGTTCAATCCCCATTACCCCCCAAAAAAGTGGGAGGAGGACCAGAAAAATAGGAATACATAGATATTTTATTGACTTTATTAAAATAAATGTTTCAAAACAAAAGCCCATATCATTTTGGGGGGGAGGTTCTGGGGATCACGTCCACATCATTCTAAATATCTCAAATATTCTCACTAAAATGAGAGATACCCATTTGCAACACTTACTCAATTTTTTTCTGGAATCACAATCGGGAAAAAGAAAACATTTGAAAAGAAGAGGCAAAATATACCATCTCTTTCGGCTGATATGATTGATTTTAAATCTAACAAAATCCTAAATCAACTAGGAAACAATTTTTTAAAAAGGTAGTTAGGTGACTATTGAGTTAATAATTTGTCTTATAGACAAATAACTACTTAAAAATACATACAAGAAAATACTTCTTTTCACAACAGCAATCAAAATGGTCAAATGTGAAATAATACAAAGCACCTATATGAAGAAAACTAAAATGCCACTGAGAAGGAAAAAAACCTAAAATAGCTGGGAAGACATCCTTTGTTCTTGACTAGGAAGACTGAATTTTATATTCTTTCCAAATAAGTTAAATGAAGTCCCACTTAAAAGGCTTAGTTTGGAGAACTTGACCAAGACAAACATAGGAGACATAAACAGTCTGAAAATGAGAAATGAGAAAAGACCAGACTGAACAATACAAGATAAAATGAATTTCCTATCGTTTTTAAAGTAGTAGGGAAGAAATTGAAAACTCAGTGAGAGAGAACAGTGTCAAAAGAGATCCACATACATCTGAGAATTAATATATGACACAGATTAGATTTCAAACCAGTGGAGAAAATAGTGGCATTTTCCAATAAATGATGTTGAAATAATCTGCAGTTGTTTGGAAGGAAGAATACTGAGGACCTACCTCCCTCTATCAAAACTAATACAAGCCAGGTGTGTTGGCCCGCACCCATAATCCCACTCAGGAAGCTGAGGCAAGAGGATCACTACAAATTCAAGGCCAGCCTGGGCTACACAGTGAGACCTTGTCTCAAAAATTTTTTTTAAAAAGATACATATTTACTTTACTAATATATGTGCAGGCTTCTTTCTAGAAATATAAACTGTTAACTCTGATTACTTTTAAGGAGAGAGACTAGGATTAGGGTAGAGGAGAAGAAAAAGTGTTTTTCTTACCTTTCCAATTGTGTGCATTTTTGTTATTTTTATGTATTATTTCATGTCTTAGAAATATAAGATAGTCTAAAAATAAAGCATATACAAAGCAATACAGGCAATTGCAATATAATCAGGTTTACATTCTGACATTTGTGCTTTTTTTTTAATAGTCACTTGCATTAAAACAAATCCTGTTTCTTTTGTTGTGGGGGCTTATCACAGTTGCAATAGTTTGTTTCATAACTAACTGTCCAAGCCCATCAGTCATTTATAGCAATCACAATTCAGAACTCTGCATTGTCCTTTTTTTTTAAGCCTAATATGTATGCTAAGCCTTCAGCAGTTGCTGATCTGTTTACATTGGCCTTTACTTGTAAGTGTTCATTTTCATAATTTGAGTATAAGGTTTGCCCTCAGACCCAAGAGTAAAGGTCCTCAGGGGACAACAACAGAGATATCTCTTTAGACCAAGCCATAGCTGGGCTATGAGAGTTAGGGCGTTGCCCTGGTTCCAGAGGAGAAACCAGTCCAATGCCCAAAAGGGCTCCTCGGATGGAGGACAACACACACACCACCTTTCAGTCCAGAGTGTAAAGCCCATCCCATTAAGGCATTGAACATGTGGAACTTTTCAGCTGATCCCCATGAAAATTTTAATTAGCATATTCAGTAGGTAAACAAACACATTTCTCACTCACTGCTTGTAAAACAGTGCATGCTTCTACATCTCAAACTGCACTCTCTCTAAACAGATTAAAAACACCACCCCCCCAAAGCAAGAATTGACACAACGGAATTGTAGGAAATTATTCAGAAAACCTGAAAGCTTACAGGAGTCATCCTTTTTGTGTGTTAAGGGTCCATACTCTGAAACAGTAGAATATCCAGAAAAGAACATTGCACATCCTCTTTCAGTAGCCTTTTCTAGATTCACATTCTTTACCAGCTGAAGAATTCCTGAAATTAATCCTTCAGGTCTGAGACTGGAGAGGCAGTGCAGTTTTGTCCAGAAGCAAACATGGGCCCAGTTCCTAGCCTTGCCACCTATGTGAACTTTGGTCACAGGAAATGTAGGAAATGTAGAGATCTAGGAAATGTAGAGAGGGAAAAGCAGGATGATATAAACTACCCCATAGGGTTCCTGTACCATTTAAAAGTATATGAGGGCAGCACAGTGCAGTGGTGCCTCAATTTACAAAATTAATTTGTTTTACAGTTTTGGAGAAGATGGTTGGTTTGTATTTGTGTGGGGAAGATGGGCGTGGCCATGTTTGTCACCTGATGTGGAGTTTGAGAAAGGAAGCAAATTTTTGCTGAACACTTTCGTTTGCAAACCAAATTATTTGCAAACAGAAGCATTTGTGAATCGAGATATTACTGTACTTGGCACCAAATAAACTTTCAATATGAGATGTCTAAAAAGAGAAAAACAGCCTACCACACCCCATAAAGTAGTTGAGGGCTTTCGCCATTCTGTCTTGCACTGTGAACAGTCGTTATTCAGATCTCAGGCTTCTTCCACGTCTCAGTTCCTCATACATTTTTCTAACCTTAAAGTATGACAAGTTGCTATTGAGCTAAAACTCAAATATTTTCCTTAAACGTATGAGGGATTTTCTGAAAAAGCTGCTGAGCTCTCTCTGAGAACCAAGCAACAGGAAGCAGACAAAGAAAAATACAATCAACTTTAATTGGACATATGGAAGACCCTCTTAGTTATGGAGAGCTATAACCGTGGGGAGATTTCTGAGGGGAAACTAAAATCTCTTTCCATGGAAATTTTCAAGGAGGAGAAGTAAATGACCTTTTCTGAGCACATACCAGATACTTTTTCATAAGTTGCCTTATTTAATCCTCACAACAACCTAGTGACATCGTAGTCCTCGCCAACCCCATTTAACAGACAAGAACACTGGACTGAAGTGGTTAAGTTGTCCATATCATTTGCAGATTCCTTGAAACTCAGATCTGAGCCCAGGTCTGTCTGACTCTGAAGTCTAGACTGCTCAGATGTTACACTCTATTGCCACGTGATGGTTTCTCTAGTTTCATCCTGCCCAAGCCCTCCTTAGATAAGGAACTCAAAGAAACTACATCTTTACATCCTCCTCAGATTCCCTTAATTTCCTCCCTGTCTCTTCTTCTGTTTCCTCATGATTTTCTTAAAATGTGGAGCCAAAGGTGAATTGATATCCTGTTAGGTGTGACAGTCTCACTGGGCACAAGAGACTAAGGGCCCCACAGAACCACCAGCCATCGTCAGGAGGACCAGGCCTTCCAAGGAATGGACCAGTGTAGCCTGGGTGAACTACCACAAAGCTGGATAGCTGGTCGTAGCCAGCCTGGACAATACACTGAGACCCTGTCTCAAAAACAGAAGAACTGAAGGATGCCACAAGACAACATATTTTGCCATAGGGCCCAGAGGAAATGTCTAAAAAGTGTCCCAGACAAAGAGAAGAGCTAGAGTCTCCTGAGCATGAACAGTGAGCATCTCATGGGAGGACTCCTTCTCATAGTGGTCACAGGAGCTCATATAGAGTCACAGGCCTTTGACCAACTCTAGGAAAGCCAGATCCCTTTGCTATGCATGTCTTAAGTAACAGCATCCTCTTTTCTTTAAGGATGGCTCTGAGAGCCCAGCATGTGATTCAAAGGCCCTGCTTTTTTTTTTTTTCCACTGTCCTTCAAGATGTGGGTCAGGATGTAGGACAGTAAATGGACATGTCTGCTGAACTCCCAGGAGCTTCACAGTGAGGAAAATGTCTTACCATGATGATTGTTCGGTAATTCTGATGCTCAACTAACTAGTAGTACATATACCAAGCCACCACACAGTTGGTCAGATGGTGAGTGACCAAATTGACTTGGAAGTTTCTGAGAAAGACCTATCAAAATAGGACCCAAATTCTGTTCTCTTCTCCTTTCTAGTCCCTTTTTTTTCCTAATCTTCCCTGTCAGATCCTGTGAGATGAAGGACATGTACATATCCCATTTCTCAGAGGGGCAGGTATCTGCCACTGGGTGGTAATAGGGAGGCCTGGCCCAACAGGAAATGTGCTGGTTTAGTGAGATTAAATGTGCGCAAATGGGACTCAAACTTGCAAACCTCATTCTTCAGCCCCACAAAGTGCTGGGATTACAGGCATGTGTCATGGCGCCCAACTTTTCTGTGCAAATTTTGAGGGTAGGTATCATGATTGTTGGTGCTAGGAGGAGATGACTTGGCACTTTGGAATGTAGCTGGACTTAAGCAATGTGTTGCCATTAAGCTGCAGGAGTCACTCGAGATCAGTGTGGGGAGGTACCAAGTACATGGCGGTTTCATCTGGAACTGTCTTGGGGGCTCTGCAGAGGCTCAGAGGTCTGTCCACCAGCCAGAGGTGCTACTTCTTTTCAGTCTTTCTTTCCAGACGAGACAGTTTAGTTTGGTCCTGTCTTGCGGGTATAGGATTAGAGTAAGGGGTGATTTCCAATGTAAAGGCTCACAGAAGAATAGAGTTCCTGCTTTTTCTCATTCTTCTTTAACACAAGGCTGAGGGCGAAGGTCCCCCCACCAGGGAGAGAAAGTCTAATACTTCAGGGCTTCAGACCCTCAGTAGGGCAGCCTCAGATGGAGGTGACTTGATGAGATCTGTGGGCTCTGGGACTGTATTTGTCAGGACCTCCTTCTCTGTACCAACAATGGAGCCTGGTTTAGGGATGCACTCAGCTACTCACTTCTTGGATGTCGGTGCCAGGGACCCCCAACACTATGGGGAGAGTACAGGTCCAGCTCTCAGTCCCTAGCCTATGTGGGACCTGACTCTGTGGCAAAGCCAGGGAGATGGAAACCTTCCTCACCCACCTTATCAACCTTACCTACCATAGTTTCATGTTATCTGCCAATATACCTAAGACTATAGATTAAAATTATTGACTTCTGAATAGCCCATATTTTAAACACTTCTATATTGTAAAAAATATTATCCAGCATTATCAGGAAACTGAGTTCTAGTCAAGATGTTTTTGCCAATAGAACCCCCCCCCACCCCACCCCCAGTACTGGGGATTAGCCTTTTCGCTGAGCTACATCTCCAGTTCTTTTTTATTTTTTATGTTGAGACAGGGTCCCACTAAGTCACTAAATTGTCCAGGCTGTGCTCAAAGTTGCCATCCTCCTGCCTCAACCTCCCAGTGCTAGGACGATAGGCATCCCCCACCACAACCAATTTAGAAAGCAATCTGGAAAAAAAAAGAATATAATAAACATATTTTAACCTAAGACTCTATATAAGTGACCATTCCAACACTACAAGCAATGTCTACACATTTATAAGTAACAGTATCCACTTTAGAATGTCCCTTCACATAAGATTAATGAAAAACAATTTTGGTGATTTCTGACCAGCCTCTGCCATGCTACCATGTGTTCGGACAGCTCTTAGGCATAAATGAAATCAACAAAAGTTGCAGTTAATTGAATATCAGATAATGTTTATTGTTTGTAAACCCCTGTTTCAAATGCCATGTTTCGTGAAATAAATTGTAAATGTTCTAATATTCAGTGATTTTTAAAAATAAGCAGTCAATATTAAAGCCTATTTTTTCTTTTCCAGTTATAATTTTACATGATTTTGTATATCTCAGAGAATGATTTGGGAGCTTTTTGGAAAATAATAGTCAAGAAAAAAATCTGTTTCCCATTTTAGTCACAGGACATTATTTGAGTCAGCAGAGTATTTGGTCTAGGAGAAAAAAATGAGGAAAAAATAGATAATGAGTAAGAATGGCATTCACAAGAAAGCAGAAGTTTTATTTCTCATGGCCAGGCTCAACTGCAATTTTAGCTCAGCCATTGTAGGGAACTTGTTTCTCTGTCAGTCCAGATGAGGCCAATAAGAGGGTTTGTGTCTAGAGTGAAAGGAAAGAAGATGATCAAGAAGGCCTTGGGCACTCAATTCAGACTGCCACGCATCCAGCCACTTCCTAACAGAGCAGTCCCTGGGTGAGCGGCTCACCCCACAGTAAACTGGGGATCATAAGAGTCTGTCGTGAGAATCAAATCACATGCTAACACCTCAGCACAGTATGTGACATGAAGTAAGTGCTCAGCGCCTGGGCTACTGTAGAAAGGTACAAGGCAAAACTTAGCTCCAGGGGACAGGGCTCTCTCTCAGCAGGAGAGCACTTCTTCATGATCAGGGAGTAAAGTGTTACATTCAGTAATCCAATGAGGAGATAAAATTATGATGGGGAGCAAAAGATTAGCTGGGCCTCATCTGTGCTTGGTTTGTTATTATTATTATTGCATCATTATTAATGTGTTTGCACCCAAATTCTCAATGATCTAAGACCACAGCTAGTGTTTAAAAGCTTACACTCTGCTTCGTAGTTGTAAGAGTTCTCATTCACGTCTTTGAATATTGCGGTTTACACAATACTCAAAGCTGCAAACCATGGTAGCTGCCTCAGGCCTGCCCTCTGTGGACAGACCTCTTATTTATCCTTCAAAACCCATCTAGGACTTACTCTAACCTTCATCCCTCTACTCCACATCCCCATGCCAATGCTATCTGCCATGACACATTCCATGATGGCTCCTTGCTCACCAACCTCAAAAGGAAGCACCAAGCCTACCCCCTGGCCTGAGCTTGCAGGAAGTTTACTATCTGTACACTTTGGGGGAGGGGTGGTGCTGGGGATTGAAATCCAGGACCATTGCACTGGGCTGCATCCTGAGACTTTTAATTTTTTATTTTGAGACAGGATCTCAGTTGCCCAGATGGGACTTGTTCAAACTAGATATATGGGCCATTTCGTGATTCTGTTACCCCAGGCTCTTGTCCCTACCCATACACTAGCACCATTATTACTCTGCCAGCAAGTCCAGCTTCTGCTCACTCAGAGAGCAGCCCCCACCCACTCATCTTCATCCTTTATTTCAGTGTACAAAGAAGCAGACTGAGCTAGCAGTTAAAGAACCCAATACTGAAATCCAAAATAAAAGACAAAGAACCTGCAGATGTTAGAGGAGACTTAATTCCGGCCATATTTTGGGAAAAAGCAAAAGTCAACAGCACAGTCATTCATTCCAGAAAACCAGACTTGCTCCTCTGATGAGTTCCTTGGACACATGAACTCAGAATAAATGTAACCCAGTTTCCAGAGCATTGGTTTTACTTGCAGAGTCAGGCATGGAATTAAATTAGTAAAGTGCTCATCTAAAATTTTACCCACCTCAAATTATTTTTGCATTAAGACAAATGTATAATGGAATAGAATGCAGAATTTACATTAATTTAAAATAAAAGACTTCAAAAAAGTTATTGAGGGGCAATTTGGGGTACCCCCTAGACCCCTAGGTTTTTTCAAACTCACTTTCATCTTAGTTACTTTTCTCATTGCTGAGACAAAATACCTGATACCCAAAGTTAAAGGAGAAAAGGTTTACTTGGCTCACAGTTTGTAGAGGTTTCAGTCCATAGCTGGCAGGCTCCAAAGCAGGGTGGCACGGCAGAGGGGCATTGCCAAGAAACAAAGCAACAGCAACAAGTGACAAGAAACAGACCTCTTTCTGCCCCTTATGTCCTACCCAGGCCACTCCCCATCAGGGTGGGCAGCACTCATACCCAGGGGAGAGCAGCCTAAATCCTAGCAGCGCACCATGAATCAATGCCAGCATCACATCCTTGATTCTAGCATCGTAGACTCAAGATCCAGCCACCTCCAAAGAGCTCCACCTATGACTGCATGAGGCTTGGGGGGACATCTAGACACAAGCCATAACACTTATTTATGCCCTTTAGGAAAAGGTGGACAGAAAAATGGCTTTTTAGAAATGGTGTCCTAATGAAATCCATTTCTACAGACAAAGTCCTATCCAAGACCCTAAAATCACATAAATTCATGTCTCTGAATGTAAGAATTATGCCTCTGAGGGTCGCTCTTAATTTTGAAAAAGTGTTTAAAATCCACCCGTCCCTAGATGAGTAATTGACCAATTTAAATATTTTATAAAACTACATTTTCATGTAAAGTTGGCAATTTTCAACTCTGTATTATAGGACCTTATCAACATTTTCATTTCAGCTGCATTTCTTTTAGTAGTTGCTGCCCAGGTAATGAGAGAAAATGAAAAGAGACATTTGTTCTATGTTGGAGGGTTAACTCAAGGCATCTGCGACCTCATTTCAGATCAGTATTCTAAGACACCGAAAAAAGAGACTGGCAAACCATCATCATCATTAACAGAAGGAAATTCCCACTGCCATCCTCTCTTTTTTGCAATGACTTCAGATGATGTGAAGTTATATAAACTCTGAGCTTGTGAAAGTCATAATTGTAGTTCACTAAATAGAAACAAAAAACAAAAGTCTGCGGAACTCCCGAGAATCGTACACACTATTTTTGGAATATAGCGACAAAATATTTTTGCCTACCAATAGGATTTTGACTTTTCTGGACAAGAGAATTTTATTTTGAAGACAGAAGAAAAGAGATATTGTAGGGGTTTTTTTTAAGTGCATTATCAGAAGGGAGTAAGTCAGACTGTTGAGGAAGGAGGAAGGAAACGTGCCTCAGTTGAAACACTGAGTAGGTGTGCTATGACTCAATCTTTACAACTCTCATTTCTACAGATATAGGAGCTTAGGTTAAATACCTTTTCCTGAGGATAAGTCTGGAACAAACGGGGACGCAAACCCACATTATATAGAAGAACACCCGGAACTGCAGATTGAATGCGCAACAGATGGGAGGAGAGGGGATCAGACCTTGGTTCAAGAAGTTACACGACGGAACAGAAATTATTTAAAAAAAAAAAGAGTTTAAATTATTTTAATTCATTCCATAATCAGTAAATATTTGTCACTCCCATTGAATTGTGCCAAGCTTGAGCTCAGTGCTGGGGACAGAGCCCCTTCCCCCCCCAGTGGCACTCACACTGTGGGATGAGGGGGAGACCTTACCTGGGAAAAGTTCATTAAGCAGCCAGGAATTAAGTGGTCACAGAGAAAAACATGCAAGACTGGAATATCAGGTTGCTATCACTTCCGGTTTCCGCCTGCTAACTCAGCAACCAAGCGCTCTACCGCCAGGGCTTCCTGCCTCCAGGTCTCCATCAGTGGCTGTTGGACCTCAGCAGCCATCCCAACCTCCCAGACCCTTCCTGCCTTCAGCTGGCTCACTTTCCACTCACCACCAGACCTCTGCAAGTGGGTTTTCTGAGTCTAAAACCTGTCCTCTTATCTTCCCAGTTCGTTTGTTTGTTTGGGAGTTTGTTGTGGAAATGGAACCCAGGGCCTTGCTTGTGCTGACAAGTAACTAACACTGAGCTACACCCCAGCCCTCCTCTCTTCTTTCCACAGTGAGAGACCCAGGACTTCCTCCCCCAACCTCAACTCTGCCCCTCTCAGCCACTCCAGAGGCCTCAGGCTCACGGGATTCCTCAGAGTGCCAGTCCAGTATCTGCACTTCTCCTCCTACCACATGGACCCCTGGGACAGCCTTCCCTGCCCTTTCAAACCTAGCCTGCGGCACTAAGAGGCCGCCTCAGGACCACCCCCCCCTTCCCCACTGAGAGCCTAAAAGGGCCTGTACCCTTCTTGGGTCCTTTCCTGATGCCTGAAAGGCCTGGCAAGGCTGCTACTGGCAGCAAAGTCCTTTCCTAGAAAAGGAAAACAGGCTAAGAGGGTAGCAGACGGTTGGTGGGGAGCAGGGACCTCCTCTATAGCTCTTGCCCGGCCTGGGGTGGGGACGTGGATGCAAGGCCGCTGCTGAGCTGCGAGGTGATGAGGCCTTTCCTTTCCGCGTGTGGTCTTGTGTCTCTTGGCGGCAGTCCTGTGTGTTTCATCGATGCATTTGGTGGTCACCATGAAGATGAGGACTCACATGAAAGGAGCCCTGGAAATGGAAACAGCATCTCGCACCGCGGCCCCGCGCTGAGGCCCCGCAGACGCCCCGGCACCCTCGCAGACATCCGAGTCCTTGTGTACTCACTGCCCTGCGCCACGCCTGGGCTCACATGCTGTCGCTCGATCCAGAGTACGTGCGGCCATAAAATCTGAGCCATCGCGTTGGGAACACGTCTGCTCACTCGCGTTGCCCTGTGTGAAATCGCACTGCCCTTCTAGGAGCACAGCCCTGGGTAACCCCAGGAACCTGCCGACCCCACCCGACCGCAGGAGCGGCCGGACAGGCCTCGGGCTGTCTTGCAAGGCCGGGCTAGGACCAGGAGTGGCGCTGCGCACCAAGGCCAAAGCTCCAGGCTGACAGCCAGCAAGTCTGATCCAGGATGCGCAGGGGCGACCTACGCGGGGCCACGCGGGAGACCGGCGCGCGCCGGGAGGGCACAGGCGTTGGCCTTGGCCGCCCCGGCGGTTAGCTGAGCACGGTCTCTGAACAGGTTGGTAGACACCAAGGCTCCCTCATATGCCGGGCCTGTCCAGGGACCGTAGGCCATAAGAAGCTAAAGACTCGAGCCACCGATGGCTAGTAAGGCGCCACCTGAAGCAAAACCCGGGGAGGAAAAAAAGGAAGGGGAACAACTGAAAGTCCAGCCCAAGGATGAAGTGGGCACGAGGAAGGGGTGCCGGCGTTACCGCTGGGAACTCAAAGACAGCAATAAAGAGTTCTGGGTCCTCGGGCACGGCGTGGTCAAGTTCTTGGGTTTGGTGAGCTGGACGGGTGCTCCTTGGGGGGGAGGGGGAGACAGGCCGGGCAGAGGGCGTCTCCCGGGGATCCCCGAGGACCTCAGGGGGCCTCAAGGATATGTTTCCCTGTAGGGCTGCCTGATTGCATCGCTGATCCTCTTCCGGGCAACCACCAGAGTGCACCCCATCTTGACGCTCATCGTCGTCATGGAGATATCCATCTTATGCTTCTTAATTACCATCTACACCTTCGCGGTCCACAGATACGTGCCCTTCATCCTATGGCCTGTTACTGTAAGTGAAGGTCCTGGGGAGTAACCCTGGCATGCTGTTCACTTGGCTTGGCACAAGGAGAGCAAATAGGTAGAGAAACAGCCTCACCTTCCATACTTTGTGCTCAGGGCCCAGGTGGGACCCAGGCAACGGCGGCTGGGAAGTGGAGAGGGACATACGCTGAAAAATGCTCCAAAAAATGTAGCTGTGCGTGGGAGTGGGGGACTCTCACTGGTGGCTAGTCCCTTAGTGTGGAAGAGGGCTCAAGGCTTCGCTGTCCTTGGAAGGAGGCAAGGTGTATCAACCAGCTGCTCCTCCTAATCTCTTCACCAGCACACATTGGGAAGATCATTGCAGAATTCAAAGAAGAAAATTAGTCTCCCCTTAAACCAGTAAGACAAAATGAGAATTTTTTTTAACTCACTTCTAAAACAGCCTTAGGTGTCCAGTAAATATCCTTAAAGAGGATGTTTGGTTCAGAAGGATGTTCAGCCTGAAGCAATCCTAGAGCAAAATGAAACAGAACTAGGCAAGGTACCCAGCCACTGTCAGCCTCTGTTTCCTCATCTGAGCAAGAGGACACTAATAATCCCTCGTGGGACTGATTAAATGTAAAGTGTTTGATGTCATGCCTTAGGACTGATGGACTCTCATAATCTTTGCTCATCACTTGAGTAATCACAGGGCACATCCAACTACTTCCCAGGCAACTGATAAAACCCCAAGTCTCAGATCCATCCTTATTCACTGCACATTCACAATCTGCCTCCACAGCCCTCTATTTCCAATTCCACTCATTTTACACACAAGAAAATAAACTCAAAATAGCCAAGTAATGGCCCTGGGTAATGGCCCAAGTAATGCTTATTCAGCTAGTAAGCATTAGAAAAAAGATTCAGACTGAGCTTCATCAGTACAGTCTACATCTCTAACTCCACCTGTCCTGCCTCTTTGTTAAAAGCTATCCTTGTGGGATAAGAGAGGAACTTTTTAAAATGATTACAGACATAAATACAAGCTCTAAGAAAAGAACAAGGGAATGGAATAGACAGATTTTAAGTGCATTATAATAGAAAATATAGTTATTGAAATAAAAATGTTAATAGATGAGTTCAAAAGTAGATTATAGTTGAGAGAATTAGTGAACTGAAAGGTGTAGAGAAATTACTAGAAAATACTGTTGAGAGAAGCTATGAGAGAGGCTGAGACATAGACTATGAAATAAGAGTGTTCAAGAGTTGTCAAAATCTTAGCACTCTGGGAGGCTGAGGCAGCAGGATTGCAAGTTCAAACCCAGCCTGGGCAACTTAGCTAGACCCTATCTCAAAAAATTAAAAAGTAAAAAAACTAAAAATTTAAAAATTTAAGAATGTACTTCAGTGCAAAGGCTCTAAGTTCAGTGCTAGAAGAAAAAAAATGTTGTTAAGAGAATACAGAAGAGGAAATATTCAAAATGATAGTGATCAAGAACTTTCTAGATTTAATTAAAGTGATATCACTGAATGTGACAGAATAGGAAACTCAGAAATTATGTCTCTCCACATAGCAATAATTAAACCGGCAAAAAAAAAAAAAAGGGTCAGGATAACTTTTTCAGAACTAGAATCTGTTTTTTAAAATCTTATACTGGGGAATGCTAAATAAAAAAAGAAATTGCCGACTGTTCCTAACAGAGCATTGTGCATCCTAAAGTACCCACCTGCCATTCCTCACTCCCAGCTTGACAGCGGCCCACAGTCATGAAGAAGCTTGGTGGTGGCAGAGAGAATAGTATAGACGTGTCTCAAAGAATTCTGGCGCTGTATTTGTTTTGACCCGTCTGGTGGCTACTGGAGATTGGCTAGGAATTTGCCTTTATTCCACCAACCTCAGAACTTTCTCAGGGATGAAGCAGGTAGCATTTGTCAAAAGTATTTAAAGCCAGATACACTAGTTTCAGCCACCTGGGGCAAGAGAGAATGCAAGCAGAAGACAAGAAAATCCAGAAAAGGAAAGGCAGGGAAAGGAGAAACATTGAGAAATAGAGGTCTGAAGTATTTCCCATAAATAACAGGAAATCTAGGCCACACACCTTCCCGGGGCTGGACCATGCTCAGAAAAGACCTGATGAGACCCAAGTACTGCTTGACCATTAGACTTCCAGCAAGCAGAAAGTGAAAACGAAGACAGAGTTATGAACAAACGGCCTGGCCAAGCGTTCAAGGGGTGCTGCAGCACAGGTCAGCCCAGGTTTGTTTTTTTAATTCATTTGCATTCTGGCTTTTAAGGAAATCTTTGTCAAATCACTAGCTGACCAGCAAGCTAATGAAACAGAGGTTTTAGTGGTCACATGAGAAAAAGAAGTCTTTCCAAAAAAAGTCTAGAAAAGTCACTCAATATACAAATGGGTTCAACCCTCAACAACAACAACACGTTCTGAGAAGGAAAGAGAACCAATTTCCAGATTAACTACATTATAACACAAAAAATAGTCAGTCTTCAAAAAGAATGACAAGACATGCAAAGAAACAAGAAAGTATGGCCCATACACAGGCACAGACAAGAAATTAGTAGAAACTGTTCCTAAGGAAGTCCACACATTAGACTTGCTAGAAAAAGACTATAAATCAGCTATCTTTAAAATGTTCATAAACTAAAGGAAATCATAAGAATAATTCAAAAACATATAAAGGCTATAAGGAATGGAAAAAATAAGAAGACAATACTAACTGAAAGAAAACTGACATAACTTCAATGCCAGACTAAACCAATTTTATATATTTAAAAATGTAGCTGGCCATCGTGGCCTACACCTGTAATCCCAGCACTCTGAAGCAGGAGGATCGAAAGTTTAAGCCCAGCCTGAGCAATTTAGTGACTTAGCAAGACAGTCTCAAAATTTAAAAAAAAAAAAAGGTGGGGGAGGCTGAGGTTGTAGCTTAGTATGAAGGTCTTGAGTTCAATTCCTAGTACCACCCGGCAAAGTATGTAAAGAAAATCATAATTAAAATCAAAATGGATCAAAGATCTAAACATTAAAATAAAAACATTAAACCTACTGGAAGATAAAATAAGTAAAACATTTGATGATATAGGAGTAGGAAAGGATTTTCTGCACAGAACTTCAATTACACAAGAAATAATAGTAAGAATCAACAAATTAAATTATATCAGACGAAAAACCTTCTGAACAGCAAAAGAATCAATTAGTAGACTGAAGGGACAACCTGAGGAATGGGAAAAAACACTTGCCAACTGCTCTTCAGACAAAGGACTAATATCTAGAATATGTAAAGAACTAAAAAAAAATTAAACCACCTAAAATTAAAGATGCAGTATGAAGGAAGTAAAAGATCTATACAATGAAAACTACAGTACTTTGAAAAAGGAGATTGAAGAAGATATCAGAAAATGGAAAGATATCCCTTGCTCCTGGGTAGGAAGAACCAATATAGTGAAAATGGCCATATTCCCAAAACAGCTATACAGATTTAATGCAATCCCAATTAAATTACCAATAGCATACCTCACAGAATTAGAGAAGACAATCCTAAAATTCATTTGGAACCAAAAGCAACCTAGACTAGCAAAAACAATTCTGGGCTACAAAAGCAAAGCAGGGGCCATCATAATCCCTGACCTAAAGCTATACTACAAAGCTACTGTAACAAAAACAGCATGATATTGGCACAAAAACAGACCCCAGGACCAATGTAACAGATTAGAAGATGAAGAAAGAGGTCCAAACACTCTCAGTCACCTTATCTTTGAAAAAGGGGCAAAACAACCTCACCGGAAGAAAGACAGCCTCTTTAATAAATGGTGCTGGAAAAACTGGTTCTCCACATGCTGAAGGTTAAAACTAGACCCGTAGTTTTCCCCATGCACTAAGCTAAAATCAAAGTGGATCAAAGATCTAAATATTAAAACAGAAACACTAAATCTATTGGAAGATAGAATAGGTAGAACTCTTGAAGACATAGGTGTAGGCAAGGACCTTATGAACAAATCCCCAGTTGCCCAGGAAATATCACAAAGAATCAACAACTGGGACCTGATCTTATTAAAAAGCTTTTGCAGAGCAAAAGAAACTACCAACAGAGCGAAGAGACACCCCACAGAGTGGGAAAAAATTTTTGCCAGCTATTCCTCTGACAAAGGACTAACATCTCAAATATATAAAGAACTCAAAAAAAATCAGAACCCCCAAATTTAAAGACCCAATCCAAAAGTGGGAAGCAGAAATGAATAGACACTTCTCAGATGAAGAAGTAGAAACAGCAGATAGACATATGAGAAAATGTTCAACATCACTGATCATTCAAGAGATGCAAATTAAAACAACCCTGAGATTCCACCTCACTCCACAAAGAATGGCTGTTATCAACAAATCAGCCAATAACAAATCCTGGAGGGGCTGTGGAGAAAAAGGAACCTTTCTCCACTGTTGGTGGGAATGTAGACTGGTGCAACCACTATGGAAATCAGTGTGGAGATTCCTCAGGGAACTAGGACTAGAGATTCCATTTGACCCAGCTATCCCCCTTCTTAGAATCTTCCCAAAAGAATTAAAAGCATCACACTGCAGCAATATATGCACACCCATGTTTATAGTGGCACAGTTTGTAACAGCTAAATCTTGGAAACAGCACAAATGCCCATCAACAGCAGAATGGATAAAGAAAATGTGAGGTTTTTTATACAATGGAGTACTACTCTGCCATAAAGAATAATAAGCTTGAGATATTCCTAGGTAAATGGATGCATCTTGAGACCATACTCTTAAGTGAAATAAATCAGACACACATGTTTAAATACCGTTTCTCTGGTGTGAGAAACTGAAGTGTAAATAAAACTAAAATGCATTATATTGGGAAAGGGAAGAAAATGTCCAAATGGGAAAGGGAACAAGGGAGGGGGAAAGGAACAGAGGGACAAGAGAAATGAGAAATGGAAGGAAAAACTGAAAGCAAAGGTTTTGTAAATAGGGAGGGAGGAGGGGGTGAGGGGAGAGGAATGGGAAAAAAAAGAAGCAACAAGATATGTACAGGTACAAATCCTCTATGATGAATGTTATCACTATGTACATCTAAAATGTACCATTAAAATAAAATTTAAAAATAATAAAATAAAATAGAGGAAAAAAAGATGCAGTCAAGAAATGGGCAAGAGAAATGAATAGAAACTTCACAGAGGGGAATAGAGAATTAGCTCAGTGGTAATAGTGCTTGCCTAGCAAGTGCATGGCCCTGAGTTCAATCCCCAACACCAAAAGAAGAAAAAAAGAAACTTCACAGAGGAAGAAATACAAAATGCCAACAAATATATGAAAAAATTCTCAACATTTCTGAAATGCAAATTAGTTGTGGGGGTTTTGTGTGTGTGTGTATGTGTTTTGTTTTTTTTGTTTTGAGGGTGCTGGGGATCAAACTTGGGGCCTTGTGCTTGTTAAATAATGCAAATTAAAACAATGTTAGTATTCCCTCTTACTCTGGAAAGAATGGCAATCATTAAGAAATCAAACAATAACAAATGCTGGCGTTGCTGTGGTGAAAAAGGAGTCCTCCTTCATTGTTGATGGGAATGCAAACTAGTACAACCATTATGGAAATCAGTACGGAGATTTCTCAAAGAACTGAAATTAGAAATTCCATATGTCCTACTAATCCTCCTTCTAGGGATTTTCCCAAAGAGTGTAAGACATCTTACTACAGTGATACACACATACCAATGTTTATAACAGTGCAATTTGTAAGAGCTAAATCCTGGAAGCAACGGTATACTCAAAACAGATAATTAGATAAAGAAAATGTAGTATCTATATGTAATGGAGTACTACTCAGGTATAAAGAATGACAAATTTGAGACACTTGTAGGAAAATGGATGCACCTGGAAAATATGATGCTGAGTGAAATAAACCAGACTCATAATCTTAAACACCATATGGTATCTCTCATTTGTGTGAGGCAAAGTTCAAACAAAGAGAATAATAAAGGATGGATAGAAGGAGGCAATGCAGATAGATCTCTTGCAATAGGGAAGCAGCCCAAGGGACCAAGAGCCAGGGGTAAAGAGGAGAGGAAGGGGAAATAAGTAGAATAAAGATATGTCATGTACAGAACCTGATAACCTCAATGATGTAAACATTATATGCCATAACATGAGCTAATATTAATAATATCAAGAAGCATGAACATCA
>PVJO010011163.1:0-16235 GCA_004026905.1 Hystrix cristata
GGCTTTTGCCAGGGGCGAGCCCAGAAGCACTCTTCACCCTTGGCGTCTCCCCAGAATTCCGTTCTGAGGCCGAGGGCACTTGTGGTCTGCAGGCTTCTCTCTGCCTCTGGGATCACGTGTACATCTTGATTCCTTAGCTGGATTTCACCCAGAGACATTCAGGTGCTTCCCCCTCACCGCCTCCCACTCTTCCAAGAGTGTTGGGACACAGGTACCCAGTTGCTGGCCACTTTCTTCATAAACACAGGTTCAAAATTAGAGGGAGGGGAGCCCTTGTTTGTAAACATAACAAATCCTTGAGTTGGGGACTTATTAAGTAATTAACTTGTAATTAGTGATTAACAAATTAATTTAACAGAAGTGAGTTTTCAAAAGAATGACTTCATCAGACACAACAGTAGATTGAGACTTGAATTTTGTCAGTAGGAATTTTACACCATGGACAGGTCATGTAGCCTCTGAGCCTGGCCTCAGAAGGAAGACAGGAAAAGCTTACCGCTCGGGAATGGCTGGGTCCACGATCCAGAGCTTTGGTCTGCTGGTTTTCATCTTAAATTTTGCAGATTAGGGGTAGCTCAGCTTCAGAAAATTGAGCAAATTCTTTGCCCCTCAGGGCACACCATTACTGTCAGTCAGTGAAAAACTCGATGTTGAGTTATTTTATTAATTTTTCTTCATCTCCATCCTTACTCTCCTTTTTCATCCTACCTCTATGCATCTGGGCAACAATTTTAATATATGTTATAGAAAAGAAGTATTATTGCTAACTCTAATTGACTTGGCCAAGTCCCTGTTGCAAGCCCTTTTATATATATTATCTCCTTTTATCTTCCAAACAACATACGAGATAAGATCTTTTGTTGTTCCCATTAAGCAGATGAAGAAACAGAGGCACCAATACACTAATTTTCCCATGAACACCCATCTAGTACATGACAGAGTCAGAGCTGAGACCCAGGCAGCCCACATATGGAGCTTGAGCTCTAACTCTCTACAGGTTGGCTGTCCTTACCGTGAAAATCTAAAATCAGTTATGCACTGAAGCCTAAAACCATTTGGTAGTTGATACGATGCCACAGCGGGAAATTCCACACCTGCTCTCCTGTGAGAAGTCACAGTCAAAACACAGGTGCACCCAAATAGTGTATAAAATTGCCCTCGAGCTGTGTGCGTAATCTATATATGAAACAGATGAATTTTATGTTTAGCCTCTGCCCCATCCCCAAAATATCTCATTACACATATGTAAATACTCCAAAAACCTCCCAAAGTCTGAAAATCCTAACACTTCTAGTCCCAAGCATTTTAGATAAAGGGCACTCAATCTATATCTGTTATTTATGTAAAAGTATAGTGTGTGGCTTACGTGTGCTAATTTTTAAATGTATTTGAATATTATCGTGCTGCTATAAATTCTGTTCCATGCTTTAATTTTTCACTCTATATTATTAATTTTAAAATTAACCATTTGCTAAAGGTTTTCCTAGTTCATTTTTTAAAATTATATTTTAGTGGTACATTTTAGATATACATAGTGGTAATATTCATCACAGGGAATTTGTACCTGCACATGGTATATCTTGCTGTGCCTTTTCCTAGTTTACTTTTGTCATTCAGTATTTCATCATATACACACACCTTGGTTTACTCTTTTATTTCTCTAGCAATAGGCAGAAGGTCTCCCAATCTGTAATGTCTGGTATTGTGGGCATAAGCTTCCTCAGACATGGTCCTCTGTAGACCTGTGTGCATTCTAGGTGGTAGTATTTAGAATGTGTTTGCTGGATTATAAAATACCTACTGCCTATCAGATCAATTTCTGGCATGGTGATGCGGATGCTCCCACAAGCAGCCTAAGTGGCTCTTCTCCAGATTCTCATCAGTATTTATCTGACTTTCTAGTTTTACCAGTTTGTTGGCTGTAAAGTTGCTGTTTTCATTTATGTTTCTCTAATTGCTCCTGAAATTGAACATTTCTTCATAAACTCATGTTTGTATTTGGTTTACCTTTCTGTCACATATTCATCATTTTGGCCCATTTTTATATTGAGTCTCCTATTGTCTTGATCCATTTTGTGTTGCTGTAACAGAATACCCGATAATGTACATAGAGAATAGGTATTTGGCCCACAGTACTGCCTTTCAGTCTTCCACTCATCCCAGTTAACTTTGTCTGTGGTATCCTTTGTTGAATAGATGTTCCCAATATTAATATAATTATTTTCACTGATTTTTTTCTTTTATTATTTGAAATTTGGAATTTTGTAGAAGTACTATTAACATCTGATTTCGGATATAAAGGAGTAATATGTTTAAGATGAAATCTCTATGAAGAAGAATCATAAAAGCTGAATAAAGAACAACAAAACAGCTGTTTGAAGGTAGTGGAAGTAACCAAGACAAGTAAGAGTTGAGGGTTCACACACTCAGAGAGAAGGGCTGTACATTGACAGGGGATTTAATATAAAGGCGGAAGAGAAAAGAAAGGCACTAAGAGTGTGTTGTTCTCAGGGGGATGAGACTCACAAGTCAACCTGAACTTGAAGCACCATCCCACAAGAAAGGACTCCATGACATTGGACCTCAAGTATTCACCAGTTCAGAAGTTATAAATACACAAGTTCAAGGCATTTTTGACACCAGGTGCTAAGAGAATTTTTAAAAAAATTAATCAGAGATTTGTGTCCATCTCACAGTGCTGGGGAGACAGAAACAATGGAGTTCAAGGACTACAGAGGAGGATGGCCCTGGTGACTGTCCCAGGTTTCCGGTGGAGATGTTAAAGGGTTATGACTTAGAAGCAAGGGAAGCTGCAGATAAGCATGAGACTAAGTATTAGCCCATGCTCCATCTGCCCAGCAGTGGAGGAGTAAACCTTTTGCGGATCAAAAATTACTCAGGGTGCCAAAAACTGGGTCAAAAGACCAAAATCAACCAAAACTGTAGACAGTGAACCAGACCCCTAAAATGAACCGGTTCCGAATCACTAGACACAAGCTTCGAAATAACGATTAATATATTAAGAAATATCAATGAAAAATAGAAAAATTCCTCTCCCGTCTCCATATAGTCTGTCTCCCTGTTTCCTATTTTTATGGTTTGTTCTATGGCTTCTCTAGCCAGCATCTCCAAACCTTTAAGTTGTAAGCGGTGGGTATTTTGTCCCAATAAGGAGAAAGGGACTAAGATAGCTATGACTTATCTTTTTGTGTATCATTTGTCTTTTATTTGGACTTCACGTTATTTATACTTTGGGTTTCCCTTATAAGAGAAACCACGTGATATTTAAATTCCTATGTCTGATTTATTCCACTTAGCATTATGGTCTCAAAGCGCAAAGGGGATGTAGGAAGGTGAGGACAGGAGGGAGGGGAGAACAAGGGGTTGTAAAAAGGACCACAATGCCCCTAAGATGAATTACTTATTATGTATCACAAACATGTGCTAGTAAAAAAGGGGGCAAATAGAAAATTTACTCAAGGCCTGGAAATCTTTTTTGCAAAGAAAGATTGAAATAGAGAGCCTGGAAATGAAAAGCAGTCAGTGTAATCAATAATTCAATATGTTTAGCAGTGAATCAGACACTGCAGAGGACAGAATAAGCACTCTGGAAGAAAAATGAGAGAAAATGTTCAAATTAAAGCAAGACAAAAATGCTAGGAAGCACAAAAAGGCATAATAAAAAAGCTTATAACATAGTTGGTGGAGTATTGAAAGGGGAGTTGAGAAAGACCTGAGCAGGTGGAAGATTTGAAGAGTCACTGATTGAAAATTTTCCTAAACTGATGAAAGATATTAAGGCACAAATTCATGAAACTCTGTGAATCTTAATTAGAAGAAATACAAAGAAAATTACACCTAAGTACATCATAGTAAAACTAGCAAAAACAAAAGCAAAAAATATCTCCAAACCAATCAGAGAAAAGATAGACACATTGTCTTGAAAGGATCTATAGCAACTGACTGCTGACTTGAGTAGAAATGTAAAAATCAGAAGACAATGATGAAATCTTTAAAGTTCTCATGGGAAAAATGCCATTCTAAAATCTATAGCCATAAAAATATAGATATTTTTAGAAATGAAGGCAAAATAACATTTGCAGTCATACAAAACCAAAGATTTTGTTGCTAGCAGAACTGAATTAAAAGAAGCACTAAAGAGAGTTCTTTGGGCAGGTGAAAAATGATCCCAGATGGAATGGGTAAAAATGTGGTAGATATGTGAATAAGCATAATGAATATTAAATGCTTCAAACAACTGATAAAATAATATAGAGCTTAAAATATGCATACTTAAATGCAGGGCAACCATAATACCGAAAGCAAAAGCCGCTAACTGGGTTAGAGTAGAGCATCATGAACCCGTTGCACGTTCTCAGAATTGAGTATGCTGATATTCTATAAAATATCTGCATCTTTATATGTAATATCTACCTTTGTAAGCAGCATAATGTTAGATTATAATTTTTTGCCATCTGAAAATCTTTTTTCTTTCTTTTTTTTTTGAGTAATAATGGAAATTGATTCAGAGGTGTTCTATGACTGAATTATATCCCAGCCCTTTTTGCTTTATTTTTTTTAATATTGAGTCAGGGTCTCACTAAGTTGTTCCACTTCTGAGAATATTCAAGGGATTTACAATACTTTTAACCTGACCAATTGACTGTCTTTCCTTTTCGATCATTCCAGGTAGAATTATGATAAATTAGGGAAGCAGAAAAGTTAAAAATGTGGTAGATATGTATATTAATTCTGAATTCTTTTGTACCTGAAGGATGCAGTTAAAAAGGTATATGCAAGTAACGAAAGTATATTTAAACCCAAGCGTGTTATTAATTATATTAGCTTAAATGGACTAAGTATTCTAGTTTAAAAATAAAAGATTTTAGCTGGGCATGATGGTACATACCTGTAATCCCAGTATCGAGGGAAGCTGAATCAGGATTGATTGCAAATTCAAGTCCTGCCTGGGCAATTTAGCAACACCCTGTCTCAAAATTTAAAGTAAAAAGTGCTGGGGATTCAAATCTCTGAATTTGATCCCCAGTACCTCCCCCTAAAAAAGATAAACATTTTCTGACTGAAAAGAAATAAAAATCCAACATTATGTTGCTTATAAAAGATGCACATTAAATATAAAGGTGCAGAAATATTGTAAGTGTAAAGGCAGAAAAATAGATGTCCAGCAAATATGAACTAAAAGAATAGGAGTGTAACTCTATCAATATTAAAATGAAATTTAAGATGAGACATTACTAGAGATGCACAGGTCAACTCAACCACAGGATGTAGTCATCTTAAACCTATGTGTACCTAATAGCATAGTTTCAAAATGCACAAAGTATAAATTGAGTCAATTAAAAGGAGAC
Source organism: Hystrix cristata (assembly GCA_004026905.1). NCBI lineage: Eukaryota > Metazoa > Chordata > Mammalia > Rodentia > Hystricidae > Hystrix > Hystrix cristata. The sequence goes on from PVJO010011163.1 coordinate 5,370, forward strand.
ATAAACAGATCCACTGTTATATTTTTACATGTCATCACATTTTTCAGTAACTAGTTGGTTAAGTAGACAAATGAAAATAAGGGTATAAGAGTTTTGAACATCGTGAATAACAAATATGACTTAGTGGATCTATAAAGAATACTGTATGCAACAACTGGAGATCATACATTGTTTTCTGGTGTGCACAGAACATTTACTAACATAGACCATGTGTCGCGCTATAAAGCCAGGCTCAACAAATTCCAAGAATGAAATAATGAAGCATATTATCTGATCACAATGGAATTAAGCTAAGCAAGAATAAGTAAGGAAGAAATTTCGAAGTCCACAATACACTCCTAAAGAAGCCATGCATCAGAAGAAAACCACAACAGAATTAAACACGTTTTGAGCTGAATGAAAATGAAAATATACAAAAACTTGTGAAATCTTTGTATTTAAAATCCTTTGTATTTCCTTTTCTGAAAACTGTAGTGAGTATGGATCTTTCTTTTGGTTGTTGTTCTTATGAATTTGTAGATATTTTTGAGGTATTAAGTAAATTAGTTATTTCGTTTTTTGTGTTAAAATGCAATTTTTTTTCTGGTATGTCAGTTGGCTTAGGACCTTTTAAGGCCACATTAAACTTTCATTAAAAACTTTTGTGTAACCAAATTTATATGTATCTTTCTTTTCTGGTTTCTGGATTTTGTGTTATTGAAAAGCCATCCCCACCTCATATTTTTCTAGTGCTTTTATGTGGTTGTTTTTTCACATTTAAATAAGCAATCCTTTTGAATTTATGCTAAGATATAGTGTAAGAAGTGAATTCCGTATTTTTTTCTCCAGATGCCACTTTTTTTTTTAATAGCATATTCCTATATTGATGGACATAAAAGTGGTTTCCAGGCCTTTGCCATTACAATCCCTTTGAAACAAGCAGTCTTACACTTTTGTCATGTGTGTGTATATCTCTGAGTCATTCATTTGTTGAGGTGGGTTTCTGGGTCTAAGGTTATGTACATTTATAATGTAAAATCCAGTCTTCCTCTTCATAAGCATGATGCCAATACAGTTTTTGCTCCTGCAAAATCTCCAGGATGGGTACTGGAGGAAGCTGACAGCCCATTTTGGAGATCCAACTTCTCTGCAGCCAGAACCTCACCCTTGAGTCTCAGTTTATTGATCTCTGGGAGTGTGTAGCATTATGAGTAGGATGGTGAGACCTGGGGCCAGGTGACTAGATGTGAATACCAATTCCAAGAGTGAGACTTAGGAAAGTAACCTCTTTCTCTTGCCTTGTTTTCTTTTCTAAGAAAATGTTGTAACTACCATCTTTACACATTAAGTGTGTTACTGCCTTGGTTATTGCAGTATCTCTAGCAACTAGTATCACCTCTAGTAAGCATGGAATAATTAGTACCTAGTATCACAAAAGATTGCCTAATATAATCAATTCCTGATCTGATTTGCATTTGCCTATCATTTTATAATAAGAATTTCAAAATTATACCTACCTTTACTCTATTGTTATTTTTTTGTTTTCCCTTTGTACAATTTTTTTCTTCCAGTATTCATTCATTCATTCATTCCTTCATATATTCAGTCATCCTGAAAGTACCGATGAAGTGTGATTATTTGGTCTCTCTTGTTCTGTAAGCCTCGTGTCACCCTTCTGCAACCCCACGCTGCCTCTGTTTTTCGTGGATCTGTGTGCCCTGATCCATCCTTGTGATCCTTCTCTTGATTCTTCTTCTTTGTCCACTTCCTGCAGATTCCCACACATTATGGCTGGCATGCCCCCTTCTGGGACACCTCTTGGAAGCCCCAGTATGAGTGATTGAATATTATGCATTAGATCTAGACTGTCCCCAAAAAATCTTATAGACTTTTAGTCCCCCAAAAGTTTAAAGAAAGGGCTTTTGGGCAGTGACTGGATCATGGATTATAGGGGTGCTATACTCATCAGTGGATTAATCACTGGCAAGTTCAGAGCTGAATGTGCTGTTAAGAGGTGAGGCCTGTTGGAAGTTGGTCATTGAGGGCATGATCTGGAAGTGTGTATTCTTATCCTGGCTCCTCCCATCTCCCTTTCGTTTCCAGCTGTCATAGGGTGAGTAGCTTTCTTCCACCACCCTCTCCCATCATGCTACTTCTGCCTTGGAGCCAGCAGACCATGGACTAAACCCTCTGAAACTGAGCCCAAACAAACCTCTCTTCCTTTGAGTGTGTCAGGTTATGTGTCTTTGCTGAGGAAGGTTATTACACCCTCCTAATGGACATCTCTTGGAAGACCCAATAAATATCCCTTCTCTGGTCCCCTCCTTTCTTATTGTTGACTTTCCTTTGTTCATTTATTGACCAAATGTTTATTAAGCATCTTCTGTCTTTCAGGTACTATATTCATTCATTGGGAATATAGCAAAAACTTGGCAACAAATATCCCCATTCTCATTCCACCTCTTTCTCCATCTCATTCTAATTAGGATGTAGATTATCACTTATCTCCCTCTGGAAATTATAGAATAAAGTTTCAGCATTCTTGTAGAGGGCCATAAAGAATCCTCTTGGCCTTGTGACATCAGGGAAGAATGCAATCCTCATCTTTAAAATACTCCGAATTTTATTTCTTGGGGGATATAACACATTCTTTGTCTAGTGAACTCTTTCTCATTTGAGAGGTCCCAACTCAGATACTGTCCCAATTCCCTGACTCCTCGGAGGGACCTCTGTGGGTGCTACATGAATCTACGCTGAATACACATAGACATGCGTGAAATAAATCTGCTTCTGAAAAAGAGAAACCAGATTGATGGGACCTGGACTGTATTCTATTTAGGCAGTTAATGACAGAGCCTGCATGATTATTGTTTATTCCTTGAAGAAGGCCAGGTAAAGAGAAGATAACACTACAGCCTTCAAATATTTAAAGATCTTTTCAGTACTTTGTGGGGTTGGGGACCAAAACTGGGCAATGCTTTCAGGAAATAAGGCACAGGCAGGGGCAAGATACCCTGGAAACCAGCAGCCCACTCATCCACTTCGAACATCCACCTTGAGTCCTTGCCACAGCCCCACCCCGACACAGGAAGTCCTCTGTTGTGGAACGCAGTGTCCACGCTGATCTCCCACCAGTGCATCCCCAAGCCCCAGAGGGTGGTTCAGGCGTTATCAGTGGTCCTTCCAGCTTGGTCTACGCTGCCAGAGGAGTGAAGCAGAGCTCTGTGCACATCTATTTTTAAGCAGTCAAATTTATGCAGCCGTGTCTAAGAGGCCCCGAGAAACTGTTTATTGTTAGATTAAACCTGTGGTTTCTAGAAACCTTTTTCTAACACAGCAAGCGATGCCATTAGAGTCCTGAGGTGGTTTCTGGTCATGCAGAGAGGATCTGCCAGGGTATTATTTTAAGACTGTCCCAAGGCTGCACTGCTTCACCCGGCATGCCCAGGAGTCTGTACTGCACTAACAAGTCAGCACTCCCCACTCGCCTGTGTGTCAACATGAGGTTAAAGGAAAGGTTTAGTGAGGAGCGGAAACTATAGAAGGCACGTTTCACCTGGAGGGTGCATTGTGTGGCTGGAGATCCTAAAACCTCATTACCAGTGGGCAGCTGCATCGCCTCATTTCACTCACGGCTAAAGGAGGGACAAGGAGAAGCAACGCCTCATGCTAGGAGAAGAGGGCACCGCTTCACTCATTCGTCTGCAGCTGCCCCTGGTGCTTCAGGCCATCTTGCTCCTGCCACTTTTCTTTCTTTCACTCTTACAAGCCACTGCTATCTGCCCATTGCTCTCTTCATCCCAACACCCTCTGGTCTAGGAATAGACCCTAAAACAGCTCTGCTTTAACTCATTTTTGTTGTGGTAATAAAATACCTGAAGCTTAGGGTTTGTAAAGAGGCTTACTTAGCTCATAGTTCTGGAGGTCCAAGGGCGTGACACTGCCCTCTGCTCAGCTCTGGTGAGGGTCTGTGGCCTCAGAGTTGTGGCCCTGCATGTGGGAGTGATCACAGGTGAGACAGGAAGCCACAAAGATTCAGGGACCAGGCTGGCTCTTTTCTAGCAGCCTTCTCTTACCTGAACTAACTCTCTTCTGGAACCGAGCACTCACTCCTCCACGGGCAGCGTCCTGGGAGACCTAATACCTTCCACCAGGCACCACCTTCTGAAGGTTTCACCACCTGTTCATAGTGCCACATTGGCAACCAAGCTTCCAAGATGTGAAGCCTTGGGATAAACCAAATCCAAACATAACGAACTCCCTTTTCAGATTAATACTGATTTTAGCATCCTTATACCTTATTCTCCACTAAAATTTCCACCGTTGCTGTGTCTCGGACCCCATAGCCTTTTCACCTAGTCACCATCTAGTGACATCACACGTCCTGTAAGTACCAGCAGTCTTCTGCAGTTTCCATCTGCTCCGGGAAGTAGAACGTCTTTGGTTATTCAATCTAAGAAAGAACAATACTCATTAGATGTGATCCTTCTTTGATAAATGATATTGTTGTAAACTACTGCATGAGCCAAATCCAGTTTGCAGCCCAATCTTATCTGGCAAATATAAGTTAATTTTTAAAATTGGTGACATTTTAAAATAGAGCAATTCCGTATGAAAACCCAGCTTAGCTGCTTTGTAAAGAGTGGGCCGCATTCCCACATGGTAGCCTCTGACTGAAACTGAGCTGCCTTGGGGCGGATGTACGTTGCCAGGTTCCTCCACCCCGTCTCCTCTGCTCGTGCACACACCCATGTCACTCACTTGTGTTAGCTGCCTGGAGTTGAAAGGTCCTTGACACGGCGGAGGTCAGTAATTAGCAATCCTGCTGTGAGCCCAGCACCATGACTAGGAATATTCTATTTTAAATTCTCAGCATAAAGGAATTTACATTCTTCCTGGGAGATCATTTGAGATTTATATAAAGGAATTAATTTGAGGTCATAAAAACTTACTTGTAGTAATGCACATTTCATTGAGCTTTGACTGACTGCCTAGCACAGGTGACTCAAGAGTTGAATAAGACAAAGTGTTTGCCCATAAAAAGTGCACGATCTGATGGAGAAATGCCTAAGAGCAATTTCTCTATAATAAGATATATATACTATATGAAATTATCAAAAGTAGTGATTATAAATGGGGAGAAACTTACCAGTATACCATCTCATATGTTCGTCAGTTTTAATATGCATTTATTGTGGTCATGTTGTAGACAGACGATTACAGATTATGTATTTACAACATTTTGTTAAAGGACTTAGAAAGATCCCAGGATTGTTGGAAAGGCTCAGCTTCCAAGAACTAGTCTCCAGATCACATCGTAATTGTGGGCCTCCAGGGAAGCCATCTCCTCCGACATAACAGAGATGCTGACAAAAGGAGATTTGTAGAATCCAGAGGTGACCACCCCAAGGGCTAGCTCCAGAATCACACATCAGTGTCATAATTCACACAGGCAAACTGCGTGCCTAATGCCTTCATTCTCTGCTCAGGAGCTTACTTCCAAATTAATGTTTCATGTAGCCAGAAAGATTGGAAAGATAAAAACAAAAGTCAGATTCAAAGGGATAAAAAGTAATATAAGACATCAAGTTACAGATCCAAGAAGCTGAGAGAACCCTGAGACAGAATGGATCTAGTCAGGAGATGGAACCCATGCAGCGGGTTAAGCAGGGGAAGTTTGATATAAACAGTTATGGTTAAAAGTAACTGTCAGGGGCTGGGGATTTAGCTCAGTGATTAGAGTGCTTGCCTTGTAAGCACAAGGGCCTGAGTTCGATCCCCGGCACCACAAAAAAAAAAAAAAAAAAGTAACTGTAACATGCAAGGAAACTCTAGTGTGCGAGTCTGAGAAAGAAGACCCAAAGAAGTAAGAGCACGGAAGAAGTTTGAGATGGAATATTCTGGCCACTGGGAAAAGAAGAAATTTGTTCATTGGGCCAGGAGACTGGACATGCAATAGGGAACGTTCTGGAGTGCAGGCTGGGGAATAGCGTGCAGTAGGAGTGTGGCTGCCAACAGGGACAAAAGACTTTTGGAACTCAAAGGACATGCTTGGCGGCTGGGAAGTTGCCAGGAGCAATGACTGGTGGGTGACCCTGGGGAACACGTATGCGCAGCTGTGTACAAGCTGTGGGGGGTTGGCAGAGGGATGGCCAAGGGAGTCCAGAAATACACCTTCATGCAGAATTGGGTTGGTTTCTGTGTTGAGAGGTCTGTAGAAAGGGTGTTGCTGAATAGAGGCTTCAAGGTCACGCAGCGACCACATGAGTCATGCTAGGGAGGTTTCTATCATATAGCCTGACACTTCACCACTGTCTCTTCCTGGCACACACAGGAATTGCAGGAAACCTTTTCCTCCTGTGTCTTTTATGCATAATGCGTAGGCCAGAGGGTGCATTTGGAGCTGAGATGCAGTAAATGGATAGTGACACAAACCTCAAACAGGATATACACCTAACAGACAGACGGATGGATGGACAGACACACACACGCATACACACTTATGCACATACTTAAATACATCATTCAAAAGGTGAAAAGACAGAAAAACAAGTCTGTCGATCCAGAATTCTATGTCCAAGGAAAATATTTGTTGTGAAGTTAAAAGCAAAATAGTGACTCTTCCAGACTCCCCCCGCCAGTGGCCTTACAAACTTGTTAGCAGCAAACCTGTAGTATACGAAATGGTAAAAGGTATTCTTAAAACAGAACAAATATGATAAGAGAAATTTGTATCTACGTCAAATGAAGATTTTTCAGGAAGAGTTGAAAGATAGGTCAGTATAAATCTATTTTATTTTTTATTTTATTTTTTAATCACACTAAAAATAATCAACCCTTTAAAGCAATAATGATCGTAAGGTATTACATGTTAGAGTACACACAAGAATCACTTCGTGGTATGTATATGTACCAGTATACTCATTAAGTATCACAAACATGTACTACCAAACAAAATTTACAAGAAAGTATATGAGAGCAATGGGACAAAAGATGAGGCGGGCACGAAGAGGGAGAAAACTGTCTTCAGATTTACATGTAACAGCACTGATTTGGTCAGAGTCACACTGCTGGAAGCCTTAGGTAAAGAGAAATCATGGAGGCAGAAAAAAAAACTTTATATAGAAAAACAAAATAAATAGAGCTATTTAAAGGCAAGGAATTTGAAACACAAACTTCAAATACTGTTTTATTTGTGATAGCACATGAGTGGAGACCGGAAGACCCCGTGGATAAGTTACAGGGAATTGGACGTGTTGTGGTTCTCAAGGTTCATAGGTGTTCAGTTACGACGGGCTAAAGAACCTGCACATCTCTGTCTAGCTGTCTCCAGGCAGGGTGGGCGCACCACTCTGTGCACTTTCTAATTTTGAGTGGATTCTGGAAATTATTTGAGACTATTATCCCTGATCCAGGTCATTACTACATCTTCTCGGCACCCAGAAGGACAATGTGCCAACTCTTTATTTAAATGAGGTAATCACAGGAATGTCCTAGGAAGGCAGACAAGTGTGTGGCTGCAGATGGAATTGGTTTAATGAAGGATTTGGGGTAATGGAGTGAGATGTCTTTCTGGACCTTGCTTGAAAAACATGCCATTGAGGTTAATTGGGTGGACTGCAAATGTTTTCTTCCCTCTTTCATCACAAGTGCATGAGGGAACCACGGTTCTCCGAATAAAGCACATTCGTGGAGTCAGCTCTGATTGGAAGATATTGATTATGTTTGCATTCTCACGGGGCCTGAAAGAAACGAACAGCCAAATAAAACCAGGTACCAACATAACACAGAAGTAATTGTTCTGAGGTTGGCTGTAGGCTCTTTCTGCCAGGGAGAACAGATAAGTATAGACACTGTCTTTTCCACACATATAATAAAAAGTCCTCTGTGAGGCCATTCGCCATTTTCTAGGCTTAGAAATTAAGTGGTAAAAGTGGTTTGGGGGCTGGGGATGTAGCTCGACGGTGGAGCCCTTCCCCAGCATGGCGAGGCCCTGGGATTCATCCCCAGCACCACAAAAAAAAGTAGCTTGGATGTGCTGGCTATGCATGTGTACACATGTACAGGTATGTATGTGTGTGTGTGGAGATGTAGATGTAAATCTTTTTTACCTGTCCACTCTCACTTTAAACAAAGGAAATAACCGATAAACTGTCACTAATTAGTTGTCACTGTCAGCAAGCCCTACAGGTCTTAGTTTGAAGTCGTTGGGTTCATTCAGGAGCCAGCTGATGTATGCTCAACATATACAGTCACGGTACCATGCTAAATTATGCAAATGGAGTCAGATACTGCACTCAAATACCTCACAGCCTGGCAAGAAGACAGCACAGTAAATAATTAAAACAGAATCCATTTGACTCTTGATTGTAGTGTCTCTTTTATTCCCTCGTAACATTTTTCTGGATTTGTAATGAGACCTTTCTCACTGTTGACCTGTTTTGGTGTCTGCTGCCCCATCAGACTCTACGCTCCCTGGGGACAGGACCACTTCTGTTTGGCCAGCAGCTCCATCTCCAGCTCCCCGGTGAGAAAGTATTCACTGTTGCCTGGTGGAATGTGCCCAAGAGGTTGTGGAGCGGAGGGCTGTCACCCAACTCAACCTGGGGGCTCAAGGACAGCTGTACAAAGGAAATCAAGCCTGGCTGTGTCTTCACCATGGGTGGGAGCTCTAGGGAGGCAAAGAGAAGAACAGTTCTCATGCTTGCCCAGGACAGATGATGTGTCCCAGGCCAGAGAAGGGAGAACTTCCTCACCTTTGAATAGCCTGCAGATTAAGGCTTCTCCCAGCTCTAAATGCTACATTTTTAATCCAAACATAGTAGACAATTGTGTTTGCAAGGCTGTGTTTCATATAAGCTTATTTTTCAATCACTAAGGGGCATCAAGTTGCTTTGAATGTCATAATGCCTCACTTAAGTGAATCAGTTCATTCCTGGTAATGTGTGAATTATGGATTTTTTCTTCTTTTTATTGATATACATTTGTGATACATAACAATTACATTTATTTTAGGGAAGTGGTACATATAGCATACGCATATTTCATTTTGATCATTTTTACTTCCCCTTTCCCCTGGTCCTCCCTCTTCCCCCTCCCCCTTTTCATCTCCACAAAGTTGACATCCCTGTGTCCTAACATCTATCTTTTATTTCGCTCTTTAAATTATTTATATTTTGGGTTTCTCATATAAGAGAAATTATGCCATATTTGACCTTTTGCATCTGATTATTTCACTTTGCATTACAGTCTCAAGATCCATCCATTTTCCTACAGATGACTTAAATTTATCCTTCTTTGTGGCAGAGTAGTGCTCTATTGTGTCTAATATCACATTTACTTTATCTGTTCATCTGTTGATGGGCATATAGGCTGCTTCTATAATGTAGATATTATGAATTGTGCTGCTATAAATATGGATATGTGTATATCACTGTAATATGATGTCTTTAACTCTTTCAGAAAGTTATGCTAGAAGTGTTATAGCTGGGTCAAATGGAATTTCTATTTTTAATTTCCTTAGGAATTGCCACACTGATTTCCATAGTGGTTGTACTAGTTTACACTCCCACCAAAAATGTAGAAGAGTCTTTTTCTCTTTCCCCCCCCAACTTCGCCAGTGTTTGTTATCTAAATCCCTGATGATAGATCTATTCTCGTTTTTATGATTGCAGTGTTTCAAGGAATCCTTTCATGCAGAAGTTTGAGTAATCAGTGAGGACGAATCGTTTCGGAGGCGCTGTGGGGAGCTGTGCTGTGGCTGGGGGAGGAACAGATGTGTACATCTTAGAAAGTTCCTACGACTAGTTCACCTGCTGTACTCACAGGAAGAATGAAAGAGACAGTGTTATGTAGGTATCATGTTGAAGTAGAATAGAAGAAATAGAGATAGCTAGAAAGGAGACAAAGAAATTGAAATTTTAAAATTGTATTTTTAAGAAAAACTGCAGCTTCAGGACATGAAAGTTACTCAGCCTAAGAAATCCACTTGGAAAAAAGTGCAAAGGGCCTTGAAGACACAGTAAGCCTGTATGTCGGGCTCTGGGCCTACACCTTCCACCTGTAAGTTTTCCTTCCTCCCACAGACCTCCGTCCCAAGGAAGAAGCAATATTAGTGGGCAGCATAACTCAGAACACATGTAAATGGTTTGCATTCCAACAGCCTGCCAGATGGGTAACCGACGGCCAGCAGGAATACACACCCCAGACTGCCCATTTTGAAGACACCACCGAGACCCCATAACTATACCCAGGTCGGGGTCGGAATGCATCTCATTTCTCTGGACACCCGCACTGCACTCTGGAATGTGTATTTTTAAATTTCTGCCCAATAAATCCTTCCCATGCCCCTTACTGACCGGTCCTGAAAATTCCTTTTCCTCAATGGGAGTCAGCGAGTCTCCAACTTAATTTTGTGGGTCAGGCAAATGTAAACTCTCTTGTCCCAGTTCTGAGTGCTTTTCGGGACCCTCTTTGGTAACACTGTGCAGGCATTCTTGCTCATCGAAACCACCCAATAGAGAAACCATATTTTATGCTCACTTCACAGATGAGTAAATTTGTCGGTGAAAGATGTTAAATAACTTGCCCAAGATCAAATAGCTAACTGTTGACAAGATGTAAAATCAAACGTGTTTGTCCCACAAGCCCGTTTACAGGCCAGAGCAGGTTTCTCTAATGAGTGTTTCCCAAACTGTCTCCCTCAGCTTCAGTTCCATAGAAGTATATTGTGGCATGATATTCTTTGGACAAATAAATCTCAGCACTTTCAATAGCTTGTTTTATTGCAGGACTTCATAGAACCTTTCATATGTTTGTGAACAGTGCACCTTTCTGTGATGGAGGAGAACATGTTTGTGTCACAGTCTTTTTGACCACAGAATGCTG
>PVJO010011163.1:16335-61048 GCA_004026905.1 Hystrix cristata
GTTTTTTTTTTTTTTTTCAGTAATATATTCTTTTCTTTCTGTCTCAAATTCCCCGTTTGTTCTACCCCAACCGTGTCTTCTCAGGAAACCAGTGTTCCTTTAGTCTCTCTTCTGAGGCCGACTTGGGCGTTGGTTTTTCTGCAGTCCCAGTGGTTCTTCTGTGTGGTTGTGTTGTAGTTTTTCTCACTTTGAAATGCAATATTTCCTTTACTTCCTGCTACCCCATGAGAGGTGACTGCTTTGTGAAATTGCAAAGGGAGGACTGGTAACGTGATAGGTGAAAAGAATTTTGTCAACAGACAAGGAACGTGGAAAAGATAAGAGTTTATTTAGACCAAGATGCAATGCTACGGGAGACCATGGGCGAGTTTCCAAGAGCAGAATCATGCAGACAAGGTAAGAGACTGGAGTTTTAGGAGAGTTTGAGGGTACAGAAAAAGGTTCTAGATAGCAAATGTGGTTATCTAAATAATGTAGGTCTCGTAGCATCTTGTAGATCTTCTGGGGGCACCTTATTGAGTTTAAAATGGTATTTTACAGTTGCAGTTCTGATGAGACTTCTTCCCTCCGGCCCACAGAAAGCCTTTCACTTTAGATAAGGAGCTGACCAAGAGGTCTGCGTGTGTGTTTTAGAGAAGATGGGTCAAGGACTCTTTGGGGGGAATGAATAGGACTACATCTGGACTCTCTGCCCAGAATTGTATGTCTTCGAGTTAACGCTTTTATCGTCAATGGCAGCCGCTGCAGTAACTGCACTGAGCTCAGGGACAAGGTCTATTCGGGGAGTGATCCTTCCCGCCCAGTACAGTGACTGGCACACAGTAGACACTCAGCCCAGGCTTGATGAATGGATGAAAGGAATGAATGAGTCAGTCTGCTTCATGGGTTTGGAGATGCGCAGGTTCAATCAGTTTCAATAGCTCAACTGGAGCCAGCTTGTGGAGTGTCTTGCATGCAAGCCTTATCCTGTAGGCAGTGTGAAGCCTTTAAAAATTTTTGAGTGGGAAATTTGAATAAGGTATGTTAAAGTGGCATTTAAAGAAGATGAATCGAGGAAGTTAGTCTGAAGACAAGATGTCTTTTATGAAGAGCTGGAGGCTGCAGGCATTAGGTGGTGATGGCAAAGATAACCCTCATTGCTTATTTATAGAATTGGCTTAAAATGGATGATGAATTGAGAGTTTTCAGTATATTTCATTCAAAAAGCAGACACAGTTATGGAGCAGAGAAAGGACACAAGATGAAGAATACATATTCCTTGCTCTCTGAAGTCTCATAGGGAAGATCAATCCAAGAATGTTATATAATAGGACCAAAAAAGTGAGAGAGCTAGGAAAACTGAAATTCCGAATGAGGAGGTCTGGTAATAACTCACCAAAGCAGGAGGACCTGATCACAGAATTCCTTTCGGACACCAAGAATGACTCTTTCCTAGAAGCTCCCAGCCAGTATCCTGGGTCTTGGCTGGTTGAGGTCAACCCTCTTTTTCCTGGGGACGTGACTTTCTGCCTGAGAAAGTTGGGGGTGTACTTGTCTCCCACATTTTATTTAAGAATTTCAGGCCTCAATGCAACTATTCCTCCCCTTTTCCCTTCATGGTGCTTGTATGCAAAAGCAAGTAAACAAACAAACTCCTTGGCATAGCTCAGGTCTCCTGGTAGAAAATAGTCTACATACCCCACTCATTTTGTTACCATCCACATAGGTTCATATGCTCAGGTTTGCTTGCTTGCCTCTGACCAAATCAAAGGTGGCCATTTATTTTAGTCGAAAGGGAAAAGGATTTATCCAAAGCTCACTCCAAGGAGATGCAGGTGCCCGTGTGCCTCAAATAATCATCTCATCGTGTTCAGGTGGGTGAGGGTCTTTTATAGCAAGGAACAGAGGGGAGGGGAGCACAGAGTGAATGCGGGTCTCCACACTCGCTCTGTCACTTCCAGCCATCTTTAATTCTTCGTCCCCTTTCTTGTGGAAAACGGCCTGGGCTCCTGCCTCCGAGGACAGCATCTGCACATTCTGTCCATTATCCTTCCAGGCTGAGGAGAGGTGGGGGTAGCTATTTATGCCCTAACCCTGAGGAACTTTCAAGAAGCCACTTGTCTCTAAAGGGAAAAAAAAAATCTAACTTTTAAAGTTCCATTTTACAGTACCAATTAGACTTTGACTGTCAGAAACCCTACAAGGGCTGCCTTATTGCTCCCCTTTTACAGGTTAGAGAAATGGAGGCCCAGGGGATTTAGCTCAAGTGGTAGCATGCTTGTCTAGAGAAATGGAGGCCCAAAGCTGTTGACATACACAGAGTGATCAGTAGATACGGCAAATGATTTCTTGTCTGCAAGGTCCTATCCTACCTCTGGATCAATTTGGTTTTTCTTATTTTTTTTTTTTTTTGTAATTGCTTGACGTCCGCCAGGCGTGTCTCTTTTCCTACACGTTTGCTTTCAGAGCCTTACATGATTATGTTGAGAGGAAGAAGCAAGAAAGACGAGACTCAGCACCCTAATTGGCGCTCCTCTCTTCAAAGAGAAGTGCCATTGAAGTGACCTCATTCAGCTTTCTTTTCTGAGAAAGTGGCCCAAGTGTTGCTTAGAGTTAATCCCTGCTCAGTCCCTCATTGTGTGGAGGAGCTTGAACACGTAAGACAGTGAAATCTAGCTTACAGGAGAGAGTGAAGGTTAAAAGAGGAGAAAACTTGGGCCCACTTGAAGATGGTCCTGCAGAGATGGAGGGCGGCAGAGAATTAATCCCTTTATCATTCTGCCTTAAGCCATAAGGAAAAGTGGTCACGTAGCAGCGTTCTGTCTCCGCCGTGCTCTGGTTGTACAGTATACATCCTTCAGTAAGCATTGGCGGTGTTTTATAAGCTTGATTTTTGGAGAAACAGTACGGCAGTTGAAGGATTCTGCCCCTATTAGTTTATATTGGCCAGTCACCTGACCTTGGCATGTCGTTTCTGTCGTATACCAGCCAGAGACAGGGATGCCTGGCTCGGGCTCATTACATGCTGTGATAACAAACGATTGGCCAGTGGCATGGAAACCTCCTGCAACCTGTACAGTACCGTAGGGGTGGAGAGATTCTGTTAAGCCCCTCCCCATCTCTCTTGTAAGGAAGACGAGCCTGAATTCATAGTTAGTGCCTGCAGCAGGTGCTGTTTGCCCCCTTAGCCAAAACATGTCCCCAGGGGCTTGCTGGCGCTCTGACCTTTTGATGCATCCCACCCTAGACCAGTCTGTAGACGCTGGCTCAGTGCGTCTTAGGAGGATCAGGGCCCGACGGCAAGGTGCGGAGGGCTCCCGTGTTGCACGGTGCAGTGACTTACTGCTGGGATTTGGGACAGACAGAAGTCAACCTCCACGCCCTGGCCCAGAAAGCACTCCATTTCTCTGTTCATCTCACCTCTCCCTGTTGCTTTGGCTTGGTGACAGTTCTCTGCACCAAGCAAATACGAGGAGGGAGCCCTGGGTCACCGTGTACCTTTGGTCTCAGCGTGGGCCTTGAATGGCGATGTTCTTTCTGCATTCATGTTGATAAAGGACTTGCATTTCATGCCCTGCCAGCCTCCCCCAGCCCCCGGGCCTCTGCTTCGTGGCTGCTGGGTCGCCACCAGCTCAGTACCGCAGGCCTTTGTGCTTGGGAGTTCTGGCTCCACTGCAGCTTTGGCTGAGCTCATCCGGTCTGTCAGTGCCGAGACTGCTAAATCTGAGAATCTCATGTATGGATTGCTTTTCCAAACTGATGTCCTGGAACCAAACACCAAACACCCAACTTGGAGCTGCCGGGTCTGTAGTTAAGGCTGTAACAGAATCATTGGGTACCAATCCCTGGGCTCCAGAGGACAGTCCCACCCATGAGACTCCCACAGCCTGAGTGGGACATGTTGCTACTCAGGTTATACCGACTTTTTTTTTTTTTTTTTTGGCCAGATTCTTGGGTTTGCTCCCAACTGCTAAGGTCAGCAGAAATGTAGTTAATATGCCAGGTAAGTCCTGGTTAGAAGTAGCCACAACTGGGAGAGGTAGAGTGTTTTAAAAATTTTCCCACCTTACATTAAAGACAGAAAACTTTCAAGCCACATTTTTACTGTGAGAGATAAGCATGCACCAACTCTGCATGGGTAGTTATCTGTTTTTAAATTAGTATGAGTATAGGAGTTGCAACTGTGCTAATCAGGAAAACTGCATTTGAAGCACTTGAAAAGCAAAGGAGCAAGAGCAACTGTGTCTTCCAACTGCCAAGCAGTTTGGTGCGCCCAGGCGTCTACTGTGCCCAGTGTTCTCACCTGAGACCATTAACAGGAGCATTCGCCAAGGGAATTGGAACAGGACTTCAGTCCAGCAAACGTCTCAGGTGCCACATGAAGACTCAGCTTGTCAGGATCTTCTGAAACCTGCAGGCAACCAGATCTGTTTTCTGCTCAGCTGATACTTAAGCCTTTCTTTCCTCACTTTGCAAGGAGAACAGACATACACCCATATTCACATTAAATGATGGGCCTGTTCTGTTCAGTACAGAGTAACTTAGGACTGAACCCTTTCTAACTAGTTAACTTTGCAGATGGGTCAAAAATCCACAATCAGAGGCTGCCCTCTGACCATAGCTTGTAGAACCAAAGGCCCTTGAAGTTCCTCTGACCCGGATGTTCAGGGATTTGGTGAAACCTCTTCCTGTGTGTGAAAGACACTTACGTAGAGCCTTGACTTTGTGCATCCCTCACCGGGACAGGATACCCTTTAAAATTCCCTTTTTTTTATAAATATAGCAGGCTAAAGGCAGGAAGAATAATGCACAGAGAGAGGCCCTTCTGATTTAATGAGTCATTCTTATCTCAGTGCATCATCTTTTCATTCTAGGCAGAATTTTATCAGAGGTGAAACTTTTTCACAGGGAAAGTCATCTCATTTCTCATCCAGGCATCCACCTGCTGAAAAGCAGGATTCTCTCTGTCCAGCTCCTGCTAGTTATGGGTGGAGAGCTGAGTTTCGTAGTCATTGCTTTTATTGATATGAATAGATCACAATGTTCTAGAAATGTCGGGTTCCTCTGTCTCCTGGGTACTAAGCTGACATATAGATAAAGGGCCCCAGTGAATCCTGGAAGACTTAAGGGACAGACCGCACATTAGATAGGAACCTGATAAGTTGTGAGAGTCACCCCTTGTCCTGCTCAGCCTTGGCTCTGAGACCCATTCTTGGGTGATAGGATGCTCTCAGGCAGGTGCTCGCCTCTCTGAGTCTGTGACATGCACAATGCGGTCAGTCCATGATTTCCTTATGCTAGTGGGATTCCAAGGAAATATGTCCAGTGGACAAGCCGTTAATCAAAGCGTGAGACCTGCTTTTGGTTTCAATTTGGTACCCAAATTCAGAGTTTGAGCTTGTTTCAGCAGTCCCAGAGTGGTGCACGGTCCACTTGAGCCCGAAAGAGCTTTGAAGACCCAGAGGCCCCTGCCCCTCATTTTTCAGGTGAGTTTTTGGATCTGTTCAGATGCATACAGCAAGACAAGTAGGAGAGGTGAGACTGGCAGCCCATGTTCCTGGCTTTGTGCTCGGTGTTCTTCCCCGTCTCCAGGCCTGTCTGTGTGTCTCGTAGCACCTAGGAGGCCCTGACCAGTTGACCCTTTCATCTTTCTGGCTTCTGTTTTCTGTTTGGGAAATTTTTGGAGCAAGTAACAAAAGCACACTCTTACCAGGCAGAATTGGGATATGTTGGGGAGTGTTAGTCACCCTCGAGATTCATAAAAAGCTAAAGAAATTGCCTAAGAAAAGAAAGTTTACAAGACAAGTAGTCTCAGGGGGATAGGATAACAGAAAAGAATTGAGCTTTTGCAAGGTGAGGCTGCCAGAATGGACGAGCTCTCTTTAATATTCTTCCATATTTACACTTAAAAGCAGACATCTCCAGAGAGAGATGAATCTCCAAATCCAGTTAGTTCATTGTTGTTACAGTCTAAATAAACACTTTGGGATCATTCTGCTCAAGCATTCCGTGGAGTGGATGCCACTGAGGGTGGGCCTCATTGGCCCAGCTGGGGTCACATCCACATGAGGTGTACATGCTGGGCAGCTGAGACCAGCAAACACAGACCCTGGGCACAGACACTGCAAGTGCCTATCAGTGTTTTCTGAGCTCCTCGCCTTCCAGCACAAGTGGAATACCCTTCCCCGTCCCTGGGAGTTAGAGCCACAAGGCTTGATGTGGCTAACAAAACCCGAATATAAGTGATGTGGTTCGCTTTGAGGACAGAAGCACCGAAGACCTGGTGTGTGCTTTGCCACATCCTTTCCCTACCATGGGGCCCCTGGCTCTAGTGTTGATACAGCTGCAGCAGAAGGCGAGGGGACATCCGCCCTCCCGGGTCTCTGGGCGTGGTCATCAGCTGTGTCTTTGAGTTGTTACAGCCAGAAGCATAACCTACACAATCCTAACTGATGCATCCCCTCTACGCTATCCTCTCTAGAGCATCCAGGTAAAGAGAACCAAATGATATCAAGTATCTCATCACGTAACTTGGGGGCAAGCCTGCCTTACCACTTGAAACACAAGTAGGGCAAAAAGATGGGGTAGCATGTCACCTTATTCCAGTGCCCTCAGATGAGTGTCTCCTGAATTGTACCTGTCAATCTGAGATGCCCAGATGCAGAAGATCATCTCTGGCTAAGAAACTATACACAGAATGCAGGCACAGACTTCTTCCTTGGGTGCTAACTCGACTTTTAACCAGTGAGCACTAGCGTAAAGGAAGAATCCTTGTGTGTTCGCATAAGAGACAAGCACATTCCAATCCCTGTGTAGATGATTTTATCTCAAAAGTCACTTCTGAGAAGGAAAATGGATTTGACGTAATGATACACTCAGAATTCAATATCCTGTAGAAGTCATTAAGATCTGATGTCCAGAAATGAAACATGAATATGTTGAACAGCTTTCCATTACTGTAACAAATTCCTGAGATAAATCAGCTCAATAGGAAGAAGGGTTTGCTTTGGCCCAAGTTTGGAGGCTTCAGTGCATGGTTATTTGGTGCTGTTGCTTTTGGCCACTGGTAAGGCAGAATGTCATGGCAGGAAGCACTTAGTGGAGGAAGCTGCTCACTTCATGGTAGCCAGGAAGCAAAGAAAGAGAAGAGACAGTCGTGCCACTACCACCTCCCGGTAGCACCAACTTTGGGATCAAGGCTTTAACAATGGGCCTTGAACTATAGCAAGGAACAAGCCTAAAAAGCCCACCTAGAACTTGCTGGTTCCCTTGAAGGACATCCTGGGTAAAGTTAACAGTCCGCTGGTCCAAATCAAAAGTCCTGGTGAATTCCTTGGTACAGGGCGCAGACGCACTTGACTTGTCTTCGTTAAGGTGGAGCAGTCAGGGTGTTGACCGCTGTAGGAGCCTCTACCTGGGTTTCCTTTCACAATGAGGAAGACATTTCCGTGCTTGCCCCTTCCTGCTTCTTGAGGATGCAGTGAAGATACCAAGTCAGGTACAAGAGAGATTTTTGGATAGAAACAGCCTAGTTACGCATTGTTACATTATTTTTAATGCATCCCACAGTGTCCTTTTAACTTGTCTGCTTTTCTCCTAAACCAGTGAACTTTGAAAATTAAGCAAAGTAATTTTTATCTTCCATTCCCAGCCAAACTCCTCAGGTCACCTTTAGGTTTGGTCTTTCTCCAGCATCCACAGAAACCTTTCGATGTTAACTTTTTGATTTATGTCCTGTGTCCATTTAGCATTGAAAGTTGCTCTCCCTGACCAAATTCTATGCTGTGTGATTGGGTCTCAATAAATTGGGAGAAAGATAATTCCAAATTAAAGCAACATGAATTTTTTTTTAATGTATGGTATAAGCATAAGAAAAGTCAAGTTTTACAACACCTGAACTTCAGATGTGTGGGAGATGAAGGCTGAACTTCTATGACTTCGGGTGGAGGGTGGGAGCAAAGGAGACCATTGAGGCAGTGGGTCACTAAGTCAGACAGAGAAAACAGAAATGGACCTCAGTTCACCGGAGGTATGAAGGGAGAAGCCAGGGGGGGAAGAATTATTTGTCGGAAATGTAGCAGAACCAAATAAACACGATTAGGACAATAATCTGAAGTCTAGACCTAACACCTACAATAATCTTGTACGTGAAACATTTCTGACTCAAAGAGCCATTGTTTCACACCACCCACACATGCATGCTCACAAGCATAGACATACGCATTTTATGTTAATCTTTCGTCTCCGGGGAAACATATCGAATCTAACACTCTTGAATATAACAAAAGAGCGTGACAAGTCATCTTACAGAGTGATAAGAGAACTAGCAATGTGCGCTGTACACGCACAAATACCAGCTCTAAACTGGGAACTGAATTGTTTGCATCTAGGGCTGTTTACTTCTGAGAATTCACAGATTGGGCCCTGAATGTTGGGCCTGGCACTTCACATTTCACATAGATGAGCTACTACTGTTCTTACCAGACCATTTAATGTTCACCAAGACCTGGCAAGGTAGAGCCCATAAGCCATGAGGAGATCGAGACCCAGAAGTTAAGTCATTTGCACCAGAATCACACAGTGGAAGAACAAAAATTGGAGTCCGCACAGAGAATCACTGACCTTTGTGAACGAGAGAAAAAATGCCATGTGCACTGCCCCCAATTTGTTATTCTGGTTTGCCATCTCCCATGGGTAAAAATGACGTCACAGAGAAGGAAGCACCCAGCCCACAGACCCTTGAGATGGAGTACGTCACTTTCATTCAGTCGGTTTCTTTTAACCTCATTTATGCTTAAAAATAAATTGATTTAGCAATTCATACAGCACCCCTCTGGACCATGCTTTGTGAAGTGGAACAATCACTTAAATGTTCAGTTATCTAGAGCCAGAAAAAACCAGAACTGTGCACAAAGTGTGCATGAACCACGCCCTGAGCACCGCTGTCCTCCATAGTCGGTCAGGGTGCAAGGTTGCATCCCGCAGAAGGCCACCAGAGTCCCACCAGCCCCTCCACCTCCATTGCCTGCCCCAGGATGGACATCTCCTGATGCAAATGCACAAAGGCAGAGAGTGGAGTGGAGCTGCAGGACTCAAATGCACATGCAGCCATGTATTTCTGCAAAAAGAGACACTGTGTACACAGGTGTATACCCATCTGACCCCTGAGCAACCCACCTGTAACCTTGGCAGGTGCCAGTCTCTCCTCTTTGTGTTTTGCTTTGTAAATTAGGGTCCCTAGCCTGTCTGGATGTCCTGTTTATTTCCTTCATCATTCTCATGAATATTTTGTCTGTTCGCTCATTTATTTGTTGGGTTTTTACCTTGTTTTCTAAGTCCTTCCACTATACCACGAGCTTGTTGATGCAAGACTACATCAGTCTTGTTACCGCGAAACCTTCAGAACATGCCCAGTGCCTGATCTGTGGCTCCTGCTGTGTGTCAGTCCTTGGTTGAGCACTTCCATCCAAATCAACACGCTGTCCTCACAAGCTGTGTGCCTGGCTCCCCACAAGCCTTCTAACTTGGGCTTCGCCTGTGCCTGCTGGCTTGGGCTTTGGGAATCTAGTGACTCCTACCAGGTGTGATCAAAATATATGGTACATGTTTAAATTTAAAATATTTACTACATTGCCATGAATCCCCCTCAGGATACCCCCCTTCATTTTGAACACACTTATCCCATCATTTTTGCCACTTTCTGCAGCAGCTCTGGAGTGCTCTTTGTGAGGGTCTTTAATTGCACTGTTAGGGCTGCCTAAATTGATTCAAAATATTTGTGACTATCTCTGTCAAATAAAAACATGACAGTGTTTTTATGTTATTAAACATGACAGTCCTCTTTCACCTTATTCACCAAATCTGGCACCATGAAACTTCTGGCTCTTCCCCAAAGTGAAAATGACCACAAAAGGTTAACGTTTTGAATTGATTCAGGGCATTGCGGCAGCCACAACAGCGCAGCTAAAGACCCTCATGAAGGAGAACTTCCAGAGCTGCTCAGAAAGTGGCAAGAATGATAGGATAAGTATGTTTGAAGTGAAGGGAGGATTTTCAGGGGTATTAATGGCAATATCTCCTTTACTATAGTAATTTTTTTTTAATTTTAAGCATTCATTGTATTTTTCAATCACACCATGTATATCCCTCCCTGAATTCTGACTCTCGTAAAAATCTCCCCACACTTTGCAAGACTCCAGATTTGCAGCTGAACACCTCCTCGCTGCCTGCTGCATTCTCTGCCTGTGAGCTTTGCATTGGCCGTGCCTGGGAATTGGATAGCGTGCTCAGCTGTTGTCAGATTCCCCAGGATAAAGTATGTAATTAGTGATGACCGGAACATCCCGGAGAGGAGGTGACGCCAACGACAGTCCCCTCCCAGTGGTCCAGAGTGGTCATTGTATAGCACTGAACGTTTAGAATTTGTTGTATAGTTTTGCCAAGTTGATTTTTCAAAACTAGTTTCTTACTCAGATTTGTTGTTAAAAAAAAAAAAAAGCCATAGCTATTTGCATTTTCTTCTCCTGTGACCTTAACTTTATTTTTTTAACTGATCGCCAAAGGCTCCCAGCCTCAGGATGTTAAATGTTGGCCTGTCATGCACGTAGACAATACGTTCCTTTGTCTTTTAGCTTTATTTCTCATATTTGGGGGGGCAAGCTAACATTTTAAAATTTTAAAGTAGACAAGTCTAGCAGTTTTCAGCTTTATTTACTCCTTTCCTTCTATGATTTAAAGGCTTTCTCCATGTAGTGATTAATTACTTATCCTTCTAATTTTATGATTTATAGTTTGATTTAGTAATGTTAAACTCTTCAGTCTTTCTGAACTCTTTGGTTTTTCTTCATTTTTATGTGATCAAGATTTTTTTTAATGTAATGAAGATTGCACTTGATTTTTACCCCCAGAAAGCCAGATATCCTAAATACACTTTATATATGTCTGCATATATTCTATGCCATGGATTCAAATGCTGATTATTTTCCCACATCGTTTTGATTATTCCAAAATCTAGTACGTAGTTCTCCCTTATCTGAGATTGTTCTTTCCACAATTTCTGTTACTCCTGATCAACTGTGGTCCAAAAATATTTGTCTTGACTCTTTGAGTATTATGCACTTTGATAGCTGGAGATCTAGCCCTCCTGTATTATTCTTTTCTGTTTATTTATTCATATGAACTTCAGAAAGTTTTTTCAGTTCCAAAATAAATATCACTGAAATGCTTATTAAATTACTTTTAAGACCTTTAAGACAGAGGCTCTTGCAATTCAGGAACACAGAATGGCTCTCTAAATATTTATTTTCCCTTCATAAATTTCAGTAGTGACTTTCACTGTTTTCCATAAGAGCCCATACATTTCTTGTTGGCCTTACTTCTTGACATTTTATACAAGGTATGGCATTGGGGCCGCAGAGGCAAGTGATTTCCTTTTGGAAAGTTGTGTGTTTGCTGTGGACGGGAATTTCTTTCTTTATATTTTAGTATTGGCTATAGAGAAGCCACTGAGTGTGGCTGAATTTTATCAATTTTATTGAATCGTAGTCACTTAGGTTTTATACACAGAGTTCAGTAATTATAATTAATCTGATTTCTGATAGGCCCCACATATCCGGGATAAACCCTTGGGCACTTGATCGTTTCCCAGTCACCGGAAGGCCGGATTGTTTCCACAGTGGCTGATATAACTGCTGTCTGTCTGAATATTACTCTTTTGAGTGCTGTCTGTCAACTGTCAGTCTCTCTGCTGCTTCATAGAGGATAATCTTTCAATTTTGCTTTTGGCTGCTTTTGAGGTTTTCACATTTTTTCAGCTTTACTGTGATGTGTCTAGCTGTGGGTTTCTTTTTATGCATCTCTTCTGGGTTTATGGGGCTTCTTCAAACCGTGGGTTGTGTATCTTCACATGCTACATCTGTCCCTTTCTGCCTCTCCTCTCCTAGAAGTCTGTCTCACTGATCCTTCATGTCTCTTCTACCTGTTTCTTTCAGCAGTATTCTCGCTGACCTACATTTCAGTTCTGAAATCCTATCTAGTCTTCTATTAAACCTATCCTTTGGGTTTTTAATATTTAATTATTATATTTTTAAATTCTATCATTTCTATTCTTATAAATTTGCAGCATCTGTGTTACTTTTCATAGTTCCAATTGATTGCCGAAATTTTCAAGCTTGGATTTTTTTTCTCCAGGAACATTGTTGGCCACCTTGTTTGACGATCTATATCGGATAGCCTCAGTATTGATATTCCCTCCAGGTCTGCTTATGTTTTTGGTTGTGTCTACCGATTCTGATTCATAGCGTGTTTTCTCTTTATGTGCCACAGTATTTTTGACTGTTTGCTGGACACCGAATTTGAACATTACTACCTCAGTCCATTTACTGTTGCTATAACAGCAAAGGCTGGGAAATTTATGAAGAACAAAGTCTTATTTAGTTTGTGGCTCTGTGGGCCCAAGAGCATGTGACAATATTTGCTTGACTTCTAGGGAGTACCTCATGCTATTCCATACACAATAGAAAAGCCACAGGGAAGCTGGAGCTTGTAGATGAGAGGCACGTGTACAAGAGAGACACCAAGGGGCAGCTGAAGCCCTTTGTAATAATCTGCTCTTGTAATAACAGATCCACTCCTAACTCACTGTTGGAGGGCCTAGCCAGTCTTGAAAATCATGGTACCCCTATGATGTAACCACCTCCTGCTAGGTCCCCCCTCTTTCTCGTCTCTCTCAATTTATGTATTTTATTAGTACAGGGGTACCATGGTTCACAAACATAATTCTTTCCATGATGCTGGTCGTGGAAAGACTGAATTACAACCAAGTATATATTTGCAATGTATAATAATAAATTTCATAGATCCATATTTACTGTGAGTACTCGCAGGTATGCTCCTGTGACCGTGCTCTTGTGGGAGAGAAATATTCCTAGGAGGTCAGGATGGACTTGGGTTTTCTTATCCTGAGCCGTGCACAGGAATTCATGTTTACTGACAGGACATATGGCAACTCCTTGGTTCTCCTCCCCCAGCCTTTGGGTGCTGATATACTCACTCTGATTTAGCCACACCTGGAGGATGAATTCATCTTAGGGCTGCTTGCAAATTTCTAGGAGTGTTTGTTTGTTTTAACAAATGATCATGCAGTTAGGTTCTACTGGAGTGAGATGGGATCTTCCCATGGACTTACTTCCCGGCTTCCTGAGCCATGAAATGGGAAAGGAGAGGAAAAATACCAATTTCTACACCTTGCACACACACAGTGCTCTGCAGGCAGGGCCCTCCTTCCCAGGATGTCCACCAGCCCTCTTCCACCCGGAGCAGAATGCTCTTGAGGAGTTGCAGGCTGAGGCTGGTTTCAGAAAGTAGCCAGGGTAGGAGCAGAGGTGGGGACAATGAACAGGTCCCTGGCTGACCTCCAGGCAGAGGGTGTGCCCAGCTGTGCTGAGGGTAAGTGCATGGCTACCATGGTCTCAGGAGAGGCAGTTTCCCAAAGCTTTTTGCTCCTGCTTTCCTTGCACACTGTAGAGGTAGAAACCTGATAAATCCGTGTGAGGCCTCCTGTAGGTCCGGTTAGTCCACCACCCTGGGCCTTTAGTTATGAATTCCGTCAAGACTGAGATCTGATGTCAGTGTTTATTGTTTTCTGTTCTGTCATGAGTACTTTAGTGAGAATTTAAGAACTGTTGCATCAAGACTTAGAAGCACAGTTCCAAAACTAATCTTTTATTAAACATTAGGAAGTGCTGAACTGGCAAGAGAGAAAAAGTTCTCTAGGAACATGCTGAATTAATAAAGCAAGATGATGCTTTTTGACAAAGCAGCCCTCAAGTGTCACATTTATATAGTCCCAGATTCTCAGATACTCATATTGCATGTGAGGCTTGGTGCCCTGTAAAAGAAAGTGACATTACCAACAAAGTCACATCTGTCCTCACATCTGGGCAACGACTCCGAATGACTGGACTGTTAAAATAAATTTAAGTGTATATGATGGAAACTGAAAGATAATTGTGTGTGTCCTTGTCAGAACTGGACTGGGCTCCAAGTCACAGCAGGCCTCATATAGGGCAGCCACTTCCTATTTTAGATGCTTACAGAGTTCATTATTTTCAGGAAATAAACACTTTGAGATATTTTTATGGTCAGCGTGGTTCCAAGTTTATTAGCTGAAATGTGTAGTGTCTCTCTGGCTGCATTAGATCCTAAGGAAATGATGCAGTAGAACTATTGACATACTGCTTTGTCCTCAGCTGGAGTCTGGTGTTTAGTTGCACTAAACCTAGGCCTCAGTCAGCCCAGATCTGGAAGGCCTGATTCTTCTTCTCGGGTCTGCTTCTTTAAAGGTCATTTTCTTTTCCATTGTATTATTTTTGTCACCCTTCCATAACTCTTAGAGAGAAGTTTGTTAACTGCCTGTCACGAGTGATATTTATGATGGAATTTGGGACCCGTGGTAGATAATTGGAAATCTCATGCAGAAAGCGGGGAAAATCAAGGCAGCCTAAGCTGTGACGGGGGAGCGTCACCACCCAAACCAGAAACAAAACAAGTCATTTGTTAAGTGAATGAAAAACCATAATCACCCTGTTTAACATTTTCTGAAAGCTGTAGGCAAGTCAATGAGATCAAAGCAAGAGGGACAATTAAAATGTGATAAAATTATCAAGAGAATCGCTGAAAATAACACTAGAATGAAAAACAGAATTTAAGGAAGCCAAATACAATGTAACTATTACCAGGTTGGGATTTTTTTTTATATAGCAATAATCAGAAAAATGTATAAAGAGATTTTATTCCTAATAACAGCAAAAATTTAAAGCACATAGGAATAACCTTAATAAGAAACATACAGGGTTGAGAACTGGAGGTTCTGCATAATTGTAGAGGTCTCATCCAACACGTGCAAATCCCTGGCTTCAATTCCCAGGGGAAAAAAAGGGCCAAAAAATAAAAAAAAGGAAAGGAGGGGAAGCAGGGAAGGGGGGGGAAGATAGAGAATGAAACTCTCAGAAAACAAATACCTAGATTTCTCTTCTTTCTTCCAATTGATGTATAATGTGTTTTGAATCTAAGTTCTGATGAAACTTTTATTGAAATGACAGGCATATCCTGATTCCTTCTTGAATGAAGAACAAAAGCTTGAGAATGTGGAGGGGAAAATATGTGGTTAAGCGATGATGGGAAGAATAATTTAATATTAAAACAGAATGAAGCTACAGTATTGAAGTCGGTGGAGTGAGCAGCATAATAGCTTAGGGCAGAAATAAATCCCTGTAAAATTGAGGACATCGGCTGTGGCTAAGAAGGCACCAGAGGCCAACAAGCGTAGTACTGCAGAAGCAGGACCTTGAGATACCAATGAGAAGCCTGGGTACGAGGTAGACTCCAGAACCCAGTGTCAGCAGCTCTGGGAGTTCGAATCTTGGAGAATTTGACAGAGTATGAGACCAGTTTTGCCAAGGTTGATAAATGTTGGGAGATTTTGTCGGCTTTGTGCTATCTTCCAGGGTGGCGTCATGTGAAACCATCTAAGCCTGATTCACAAGGAAAACACTCACAGATACTCCAGGATGACCTGTGGGCCAGTAATATTTCTTTAGCCTTTCCTGCCCCTGTCTTCCCCAGAGGGCCGAATCCTGAAATGAGAAGAATGAAGAGATTCGGAAGGAGGCCTTCGTGGTTCATCTCACAGTATTTTCTTTTTGACATTTGAAGTGGAAACTCAGACTTCCCAGAAACATCAATTTCAACTGGTTTATACTTTTCAAGATGAAACAAGGTTTGTCAGTGTCAGTATTATCGACATTTGGGGCCAGAGAATTCTTTGCAGGTGGGGCCATCCCTGGCCTCTCCCCTCTAGATGCCAGTAGCATCCTTTCCCCAAGTTGTGACACCCAAAAAGTGTGGAAGATTTCCAAATAGAAAACTACCGGGTTAAAATTATTTATGGAGAAAATGTGGGCTGTAACAATGATATTCTGAAGTCATGAACTAGGAAAAGGAAAAAATTACTAAACAGAGCCTATTGGCTTTTTAGGGAAATGTCAGAATCCCTTAAATTGAGACTTGCTTGGATACATTACATCCTAATGATTTAAGCTTTCTAAAAGCCAGGAATCTGAGAACAAAAAATAATCGTGGTCCTTGCCTTATTTCCGTACACCAACAGAAACTCCAAATGTATTGGAGAAGCACCTTTGTCAATCTCATACCATACAGAAAGTAAAAGGGAACAGAGTCCTTTCCAAGTCTCTGGATGAGGAGGCCTTTCTAAGCCTACATCAGACTTCTTCCAGCACAAATGACATTGAAAGACAAGACACCAACAAGGGGAAATATCTGCAGCAATTATGACAGAGAAGTTTGGATCTTTATTTCATGAGAAACTGCCTGAAATCATAATAGTTAAATGAGGAAAAAACAAAAATCAGGGAGAGAAGATGAATTAAATCAGAAAAAAAATAGATGGTTCTCAAGCATTTGGAAAAATATCTACCAGATCTCAGTAATAATCAGAGAAATGTAAGTTAACGCAAGAGACAATGTCTATCAAATCAGCAAAGATTAAATAGCAATGAAAATACCCTTTGTGTCTAAGGTTATAAATCTCCCTCCTTTCTTTAAATAACAGTTTAATTGAGGTGCAGTGTATATACTGTGCATTTCTCCCACTTAAAGTGCACAGTTTTATGGCTTTTAGTATATCTGTAGTTATGTAACCATCCGTACAGTCAATTATTAGGAATTTTTTGCCCTGTCTTGCTGTGGTTTGCATGTAGTTTAAGTGCATCCCCCAAGGGTTCGTGTGTTGGAAGCGTAGTCTTTGGTCTAGTGGTGTTAATAGGTGGGGACCTGCCCTCCCCCTGGGGAGGATTCCTACAGTTGCTGAGGGACCTGGTTGGTCCCATCTCACTCTCTGGCTTCATGTCTTGGCGTATGACAGCTTCCTTTTGCATGCATCTTCAGTGTGATGCCACCTGTCATAATGTGACACAACCAGGAGACCCTCACAGAGCCAGTGCTGTGCTGTGTGGACTTTCAGCCTCCCAAACTATGAGCTAAACAAACCTCTTTTCTTTATAAAGTACCTAGTCTCACAGTAAAGCAGAAAGTGGACAACTACACTGCCTTCACAAATAAACTCTATCTCATTGCAGTCCTTTGATTTTTGTTTGTTTTGTTTTTGCAGTACTGGAAATTGAACACAGTCCCTTTTTCACTGAGCTACAGCTTAACCCTGCTTTTTCATTTTTTATTTTGAGATGGGGCCTCACTAAGTTTCCCAGGTTGGTCCCAAACTTATAATCCTCCTGCCTCAGCCTCCCAGAGTGCACTGCCCTACCCAGGGTTCTTTTTGATTTTTAAAATTCTTCATCCTTCTGGTTATCCGGAATTGTTCAGCTGTTCTTTCTTGGTCTTTTCTACTTCCAGTGGTTTAGATATTTCTGTTGTCCAGACTCTATTCCTGATCCTTCTCATGTTCCATAATTCCTAAACTCAAGCAGGTCTTGTTCCAGCCTGTGATTTCATGCTGGACTTCTCTGACCTCTAATCCCAGAACTCAACCCCGTGCTTCTGTTGCTCCTTCCTATTGCTTATGCCCACCCAGCTGACCTGCAGCTCTGTCAAGCTCTACAGGTCCTAAATAGAGTAGATCATGCTCTTCAAGCCCACCCATCCATCCTGCCCCTGGATGCGCCCTTCGTCCTGTGTGACACACTGCCTAGATACCTGTATGTATCACATACCTACATATTACATATAGGTAGCATCGTATGCTGTGTCACTCAAGGGAAGCCTCACCGCCTCATGCTCCTCCTTGCCTCTCAGCCCCTGCCCTGTCCACCTCCCATTCCTCAGGCTGTGCTGAGCCTGTGTTCCTGGGCATGCCTTGCCTCCATCCCCTCCTTAATTCACACATTTGTTACCTCTTGCTTTGACCCTTCCAGAGACCCTACTCTGGCCTTCCTTCCTCCAGATATGCTACAAGAGCTCTCTCCCTAAACCACAGACATAGCCTTGGACTTCCTGGAGCATTGGAAGCTTGGGCCGGGGGCACTCGGCCCAGCAGCTGAAGCCTGGGCACCCTGGTGCAGTTCTGCGATCCTGCATGGACAGAACCTTATTGTCTGGCCACACTCACAGCTCTGCTCCTGCACCACACACCACACTGACCACAAAAAGTCCCTGACACTCTCCAAACACCCTGACCTTTTCACACCTTCATGGATTGGACATGCTATTTAGAATGTCCCCCATTAAGAATTTTCCTTTGTAAAATCTCGATCATCCTACCACGTAAATCAAAGTCCCTTCACGGAGGTAGACACAC
Source organism: Hystrix cristata (assembly GCA_004026905.1). Taxonomy (NCBI): domain Eukaryota; kingdom Metazoa; phylum Chordata; class Mammalia; order Rodentia; family Hystricidae; genus Hystrix; species Hystrix cristata. The sequence goes on from PVJO010011163.1 coordinate 34,646, forward strand.
TCTCCTGAGCTCCCAGGGCACTTGGTACCCCGTGCTATGTCAGCACATCCACATTGCTGTGGTTTTGTTACTTATCTCTGCGCCCCTGGGCAGAATGTGAATTCATCAAGAGCAAACACCTTTTCTCAGCCCTCCGGGATCCTCAGTGCCAATGCTACCTTCCCCCAAAGGGCATGTGCTAATTGCTTGTTGACTGGTTGCATGAATGGATGAACACAGAGAGCTTTACCCAGATTCCTTGCAGCACAGGATCTGGCATGCTGAGGGGACGCAGCCTTAGCTGAAATGTTGGCCCCTGAAGGGAGAAGCAGCCTCGGTCACAGTCCCTTCCTGAGGCGCCTCAGGCCGCATGCTCCACTTGGGCTACAGTGACTTTCAGCTGTCATGTGGGCCCAGCTGGATTTAATACTGAAGCTTTCCGGAGGACGTTCACCACAGGGGGCGAGGACTTTGTAGGTCACTAAGATGATGAATCACTCCCTTCCAAGTGGAGAAACTGGCTATTTCCTTCTAGATTTGTGTTAGACTTGTGTTGTCCTGTTGCTGAGGATGTGGGGCCCACCCTGAGCTTCTCTGAGCTGGCCGTTCCTCTGCATCCCCCAACTGACTTCGTGCCACTCACACTATGGAATCGTTCTGTTCACTGGAATGAATCAACTAACTCATTCTCCTGGCAGCCACAGTGGTCCTGAGCCTGTTACTATGGAAATAAGTTTGTTACTTTTGTGGTTCCTTCCTGGTTTTCAGGCTTTACAGCAACATTTGCGATGCTCCTGTGAATTTCTCCCCAAAGAAGGGAAAAGATAAAAATAGAACCACAGGGACCGAGAGCCAGGGATGTGTGCTAGTCAGAAGCATTTGGCAAATCTCTCTGCTCTGGGGTCAGTACATCTCACTCTTGTTCGTTTGTTGTGTTTATAGTTTGTGTGCTAAACTCAGCACTTCTCTGAGCTTGCTTATTCTGTCCCGATGAACCCATCTTCTGAGAGAAAGACAATATTATTTTTTAAAAGTGCTGGTCGCCAACATCCACCACCACATCCAAGAGACCCATCTGGACCACTCTGGGAGCCTGGTGACTTCATGGCCCCAGGGCCCCTGGCCCTTGTCCAGTTTTGCATTCCCTTGGTTTTTATGGCAGCTGGTGGCTTGGTAGGTGGGAAAGGAAACAGGGAGTCCACACCTCCTCAGCTCCTGGACTTGCCCCAAAAGTGCATGTGGACATCACTCGGGGCTTAAGTGTACCCTGTTCGAAAAAGAGAGAGATTTACAGCTTAGAAACTTAAAATGCTCCCAAATTCTAAGAAATTTTATATTCAAATCTAGAAATCTAGGGAGAGTTGGGAGTAGAGAAATAAATACAAGAATCTTCAACATAGAACCAGGTAGGATCCTCTAAGCATAGCATAATGAGAGAGATGGAAGAAGCAAAGAAAAGAGCAAGGGCTGGGAAAGGAAGGGAGGGGAGGGAAGGGGAGGGAGACAGGTAGAGCAGAAGCAACCCTTGGACCATCCTCTGAATTCAGAGGACTGTCTGAGACTTGCAGCCACAGAAAGGCAGGGCGAAGTGCACTCGGGAGTAATGATGAAGTAATTATATTCCTCTAGCACTGGAACACAAGCTGGTAGAGGAAATAGAATCAATCCTAGGAGAATGCTATAGAATGTAGAATTAGCACTGTGTCAGGTTAATTTCTTTCCCGGTCTCACCTTGGTTTGATGAGCTCAATTTAAGGATCAGACTAATCAACCTTGAGCAATTGTTGGGAAATGTGAAAATCTCTAAGCTCTGCATTTTGTGACTTTGGCTCACCTACATGTCCAGAGCACAGATGGATGTAGCCAAAGTGTGTGTGCTGTAGAGTGGCTGTTAATTCACTCAGATTCAGTCTCGCTCTGAGATTCCCTCACCAGAGAGGCAAGACGCTCTGTGTCAGCGATGTTGGGGGATCAGTCCCATCCCTAGAGGCATGTTAGAGTCAGAGTGGCACATGATGTGCAGGAAGCGTCCTCCTGGCTTTTCTGTAGCGGTCGCCATGGTTACCCTCTCCCCTTCCCTGTAGGGTGATGCAGGTTACCCTCCTCTCGTCTGTCTCTTAGACCCTGGTGTTCCTCAGAGTATCCTTCGCATGTAGTCTCAGCCCGAGAAAAGTCCGGCCCTCCTGGCAGCTCTCCTGCCCTCACCCTTCTAGGGGAGGAGCTTCAGGAGGGACTAGGTCACTGCGGCTTCAGAATCCCATGAGCCTTGCCCTTTCTCTACCTCCATCTCATGGGACTGTTCGGCCTCTCCACTCTAAGAAAGGTCTCTCTTGTCTCCCTAAAATAAGCCTTCGCTTCTTGCACAAAATCTTCGGAGGGGAATATGGGGGGATTATCCTTTCCACGCCAGATCATTCTGCAATTCCACAGTTGTTAGCGTCCCCCAAGGTAGGGTTCCCCCTGCTCTGAGCACACAGATAACTTTCTTCTGAGTGGGGAAGAAAAAATCATATCTCATTTTTCAGATTGTAATTCATTTAAGTATGTTCGATACAATTCTTAAATTGCATTATTAAAATAATGCAACTCTATCTTTTGCCTCCCAACATCCCTTAATTCAATTTTTCCTCCGTTATCTTGACAAAAACATGGACAGATTTTTCTGATCGTTCTTAGACAATAAAGATGTTCTCTGCTGCAGTCACTTGAAATGTGTCAAGATGGAAACTGCAAATTCAGTTAAAGTCACCGTTCCTCCTGGCACGCCTCCCCTGCCCCAACTTATGGGAGCAGCAAGGTTGATTTGTCTCTCTCTTGTTCTCCTCCAGTGGCAGGATGCTGGTTTCTATATCATCGGGCGTAAGGCTGGGGTGAAGGAAAGGCAGGGGATCTTTCCTATTGGCTGGACTGTTGGGATGTTCTGAGTTCTCAGCCCTCTGGACCCAGCAGATGGTTAAAGCCATCTCTTTCTCAGATGGTCATTTTAATGTTTTCGAGGACACGCTGCACCTTCCATGGCTCAGGGACCCTCACTACGGTTCCCATGTCAGGTCAAACCCATTTCCGTTCCACCTGGTCGCTTCCCTCTTCCCTGCCCTCTGAGAATTGAGTGGAACCTGCAGCTTCTGAGCTCCGAGGTCTGCTGTCCCTCTTGGTGATCCTTTGGGCATCCCATACCAGCTGTCTCAGAGGGCCTGTTGCTCCAAGAGAACCTCATCTTGTCCCTATGGGGCCCATTGATCCAGTTTTCCAAGGACCATCCTGTTTATGCCTGTTGTCCCAGCATAATACTTTCATGCTCAAGAGTGTCTTCTTTGGGGTGAAAAATTGTGACGTCACTCTACCTCTTTTCTACATCTTCTGGGAGTGAAGAATACCCATCCCAGCCACCTTTTTCCCTGTACTCTGTGAGCACATAGCAAGCCCTTTAGATTTGCCAGGCAAAGTCAGACCTCAGTCCAGGCTGCCCCTGAGCTGCTGGCATCCCGCTGGAGACCCCTCTCAGGGACTGGAGAGGAGGCCACATTCCCAGGCCTTCCCACTAGAAAGTAAGGACTCGCAGCCTGCGGGTGGCTTTCTCCTGAACATCCTCTCCCGAGGAGTGTCAAACTCTGGTGTTTCAGTACCAAACACTAAGATGCCAGCAGCAGGTTTGCCTTTCTTTGTTTCTGATGAATACTCTGGTGCAGAGCCACCAGAATGCGAGCCACATGACAAGAGGGCTTTATTTTGTGTGCAGCCTAGATCAGTGGCTCAAACATAGTAGCCACCTATTACAGTGGTCCCCCTTATCTGTGGGGGTTACATCCCAAGACACCCAGTGTATTCATCAAATTGATGATAGTACCAAATCCTACTATCTTTTTTCCTTACTAAGTCAAGAACTTTCGACTTTTCACTTAAAGGAAGCACTTTAGAGCTTCTCTTTGGCACGTGTGAGTTGTCAACATCATTACTTTTGTGCTTTGAAGCCACTGCTAAGTGAAATACTAGTGACTTAAATATAAGCACTGTGATAGCATCAAGTGTGGCTTCTTGGTTTAATGATAATGGAAATTAAAACTAAAGCGACTGAATTTATGGGCAAAAGCTTTCATTGGAAAGTAAGGGGGAAGTTAGGGAAAGGACTCCACCCAGCTTGAGTAGCTGGAGGGGCACATTGTGATGAAGAGGGTCAGACTGGGCGATTTATCAAAGACTCAAGACCAGTTTTATGGGGACTGTGGCAGGCTTGAACCCAGTCGATCACTGTCTCGGTCCTGGTTTCGTAGCTCCCAAGGAATCCTGGTGGCTTGCAGGGAATTTGGTTCCACGCGAGGAATCTCGTGACTTGGGTTAGTCTGTCATGTGCTGGAACCAGGGTGAGCAGAGGTTTAGGGCAATGGAAACTTCTGGGCGTAGGGCAATAAGATAGGCTAGGTAAATTTAAATCCTGTTTTCCCAACTTTTAGACAGACACTTTCTAGATGACCCGCCTGCTTGTATACAGACTTGGGCAGGATCTGACCCAGAGTTTTATGAAGCGAAGGTCAAGCTGTGTTCTACTTTTAGTTACCTATTGGCATTTGTAGGCCCAAGTGAAGAGTCCTTTTTTTTTTTTTTAGCCCAAACCGCTTTTAAATTCCTGTCTATCTTAGAAGAAAATATAAAGCATATTTTTAATGAGTAACAGGTTAAGGGCCAAAGTTTGTAAGTCCCTGTCCCTCTAGTCTCTGACTGTGTCATGACCGTGTCACTACCACAGTTGATCTGATAACTGAGATGGAGACTGGGCAGCTAACAGGAGGCTATCAGAAGGCAGCCTGGAGGCCAGAAAAGTGGATGGGTGAGAAGAGTGAAAGAGAGCGAGCAAGTTCATCGTGCTACTCAGACTGGCCCCCAAATGAAAATGGTTGAGTTGTTTCTGGAGTTTTCCATTTGATGATTTTGGACCATGGTTGGCCATCGGTAAATAAAAACCAAAGAAAGTAAAACCAAAGATGAGGGGAGATAGTTTTTTTTTTTTTTAACGTGTAAAATGAGAGATAAAGGGAGTGACATCTCCCTTTGGAATATAGTGTGTATTGTCTTTGGATCTCAGTTCAAACCCCATTCTGACATACCGTTACTCATGGCCATGACATAAATGCATAAACATGACTATGTCATACATACTGGTAACTTTTTAGTGCTGGTTCTTTCCTTTCCCCTCCAGCTGAACTTCTCTACTATTGCCTCAACACACATATATGCACATATATAGTCTCATAAGCTAGTATTAAATTTGCTTTGATCTGCTTCATACCAACTTTTATCCATCTTCCTTTTCTTATTCAATCACACTTCATGCATGTTCTTTGTCATTTATTCAACACTCACATATAGGCATATGTATCCAGTTAATTTCTGGCTTCTCTCTGTTCAAGTAATTTGTCTTTTTAAAATTTTTTGCCAACATTCTATAAGCCACTATAGGAGCAGCTCTCAGAGTACTGTATTTCCTAGCCCAGTAGTATCAGCAGGACTCTTTAGAAATACAAATTCTTGGGCCAAATCCAGACCTATTGAATCTGACACTCTAGGTGTGGCCCGGCAACCTGCTCTAACCAGCCCCCCAGCAGATTCTGATTCACGTTAATGTGAGACCCACTGGGTTAAATTGGCTTTCCAGCATGTGCTTATACTTTAACTCATAAAATAATTGCCCCATAATTACCGTTTTATTTCAGAGTTTCTTGTCTATACCTGAGCATTTGTTCTTTCAAACGAACATTAAAGTAATTTCATGCAATTAAGAAAAAATCTGTCTCCGATGGGAAGTGACAATAAATTATATGTTACAATGGAATGACTGGCATTGTCTTTTCATTTCTCCATCAATTAGATTTTTATTGTTTTTTTTCATAAAAGTTTGACTTCCTTGTCATTTGACTTTCTTGTCAAATGTATTCATAAGTAATTTATAGTGTAGGATCATTATATTAAGTACTTTTCCCATTCTGTTTCTAAGTTTTTATTTCTAGAATAGAGAGAAAGCTATAAGATAAATGATAAGTCTTTATCTTGTATGTTGCCACTTCAATACATTCTCTTATTTATTCAAGTGGTTTGTAATTTTTAGCAGTGACATTTGTAAAACAAAAGTATAATCTTATTTCTTGTTCCTCTGTTCATACTCTATTTGTTTTGTTGCATTGATTAGAACCTGCAAACAATGCTGAATAAAATAATAGCAAAAGTACTGTACTTGTCTAGTTCCTTATTTAATCTGAAATAGTAGATGTACCTGTCTAGTTCCTTATTTAACATGCAATAGCTTTGCTGTTTCAACATTTAGAATAATACCACTGTACTTTGGTGGTCTTTAATATACTTAAGTGGTTTCTTCTAGCTGTATTTTAATTAAGAATTCCTATTAGGACAGGGGTATTGATTTTTGTCAAGTATTTTTGCAGCATGTATTGAGACCGTTCTGTGGGGTTTTGGTTCGCCCCCCCCCTTTAATGAATGGTTCTCATTTGGTACCAAGAACAAAGCACAGATTACTATTTCCTTCAATTCTGTTTGTCTCACCAGTTTTACTTTTTTCCTTTAAGCCAAGGAGTCTAACTAATGGCTTGGATGAGTAATCTTGAGCTAAGAGTCTAGTGGTAACATGGGTTAAGTCTGATATGCTGAGGCACAGATGTATACAACCTTATCCTTTGGGCTGTTTCATCTTTGGCTAGCCCAACTAAGCCAAACTACAAATAAGAAGTAATGATTGTGGACCATGGTAGTGTGATGGTCAGAGACTAAGTTTCCATGTCATAGAGATCTGGGCCCAGATGTTGGTTCTGCCAATTGAACTCTGGACACCTTTGATGATAAAAAAAAAATTCTCTAACACCTACCGAACTTTTGCTGTGATTCTCGAATATTTTATGTGGATTCATGTAGGTTACTTGCTTCACTTCCCTAAATCACATTTCCCCCCTTATTAAACAGAGATCACTCTGTCTATTCCATGGAGTTGTTATAATATGTATTACAAGGAGCTCTAAAAAGTTAGCCCCATTCTCTCATTTATGGATTTTTTTCATTAAAAAGATATAATTTTTTTCCCTTTCTGTAAAAAATGAATGTACTGTGAAGCAGAGAATTATGTCGTTTGCATGGTTTTGTGACCCAAACCTCTCCTCTGATAAGTTCCTTGCCGATGCAGTGCGTGGTGTAAGAAGCCAGGTCAGCTCCTGCACCTACCTCTTTCTCACCCGCGGAGGTGAGATGGGCGCGTCCTTCCTGACCTGCTCTCCAGCCCCACAGCTCTTCATGATAGATGCCCACTCAGTGGCTGAGCAGAGGACTCGGCGTGTGCGATTCTTCCTCCTTTCCTGGTGTCAAGGTCCCATGTTTGGCTTCTTGCTGTGACCTCAGCTGGAGACTTGGAGGTCACAGCAAGGACCATGACTAATGGATGACTGTGACTTGTGACCCAGACGCTGTATTACTGGATCCATTCTGACACAAGTCAGCACACTCTGAGTCAGCTGTCAACCGTATTCCCCAGCTCAGGCCACAAAGCCATTGACTGTTCTGCACTCAAGCATTTCGGGACTGGGAATCGGGTTTCCTTAGGGCCCTGTGGCTGACTTTGGTGTGAGCCACAGCTTGGGGTGGTTTGGCTTGTTCTGGGTTAAACTGGACTCCTACCTGGCTACCCACATTTCCCATCCACAGACACAGCTGGTGCTCAGGGTCCCCAGGGAGTTCATATTCCCAGCCACCACCCTCAGATGCTCCCAACTCTGCTTGACTTGGCCGTGGTGTCCCCAGTCTGAACCTTCCCGGCCTTAGACTTTCCATGTTGCCTTTGTTCCCCCATCCTTGCCTTGTACCCTCCAAAGTCTCAGAAATCACAGTTGAGAACAAAGGCTCTGGTGGTACCTCTTCTTGCTGGAAGTGGCCCTCGGAAGTCACAGAAAACAGACAGCTGTTCTCTTGTGCTCCAGACCTGATGGCCGCAGTGATCGGTGACTGTACACAACACCAGTACTCAAAGCAGTCCCAGTCCACACATCAGTGGTGGCGTTAAATCATAAAGACGTTCCCTGCTCTGCACCCGAGCTGGAGAATGTGGACCTTGCAACAGCACATATGCATTAGCTTCTGCTGCAAGTGACCTCATTTATCTCACAGAATAATCACCTTTCAGATCTTCCGTTATTGGTTCCAACGGCGATGATATCCTCTTAGGTCTTACTACTTGATGTATGGCTCTCTGCTCCCAGGAGGAAGTGAAAGGATCTAGAAATATTTCTTGACCTATAATCTGTTACTGAAACACATTTCTTATTGATCATCTCTCTATTCACAGTGTAGTTTAGATTAGTTGAACATATAGATCAGGGCCGAAAGTCCTTATTTGGTTTACAGCACAGCAGTTGTTACAAGTTTATCATGCAGGAGCTAATAAAAAATCTCATTTTTCCTCTACGGAATAAGATATATTGAAACGCTCCCTGCCAAAGAAATGTGAAAGTAGTGGGGAGGACAGTACAAGAGGGTGGGGGTGAGAATAAGCAAAGTGTGTTATATACATGTACAGATCTGCCAAAATGAAACAGATTAATCTGTATAACTGATTTTTTTTTAAAAAGTGGAGAAGAAAGAATAAAAGCCGAGGTAGTACAGGCAGCCTCCTGTATGCGTGGATTCTGTATTTATAGATTCAAACAACCACAGATGGAGAATATTCAGGAAAGGAAATTATGTTCGTACTGAGCATATACAGACATTTTTCCTTATCGTTTCCTAAACAATACAGGGCAACAACTATTTACATAGCATTTACATTGCATTACATATCATAAGAAATGCAGAGTTGACTTAAAGCGTACAGAGGATGGGTGTTGGTTATATGCAAATATTGCACATTTTATATAAGGGACTTAGATATCTGCAGATTTTGGTATCAGCAAGGGCTCCCGTATCATATTTGTGTTCACTAAACTTAGCACAGCATGTCTTTAGCTCTGCTAAAACTGTGGATTTCTAGGCGCAGCCCCTGAAGATTCTGATCAAGGTCTCCTGGGGAGCCCAGGAGTGCTCATCTTTAATATGTGTCTCAGGGGGTTTTTAGTAGATGGTTTCTGGACCACACTTTTGAGAACTGGAACAGCTGAGAGAACACTGGATTCAGAAGAAAGCACTTGGGCTTCAATTCAGACTTTTAATTTTCATGTTCCAATCCATAAAGAGGAATTATGCCTTCTTTGTTATTGCATAAAGATTGTATGTACAGCCAGTTAACTTCTCTGAACACACGGTGAATGTGTCTACAACTATAATTGTCACAGGCATTCTGTGCTTAACTCAATGGGAGAGAGAAAGTGTCCTCCAATTTTATCTGCTCATTTCTTTTGAAAAATAAGTAAGGCACATAGTAGACACATCAGGAAGAAAAACTTAGTGATAAACAGTCAGTTAGTAGGCCGACTATAAAAACCCAGGAATCTGGTACAGTTAGTGAAGGTTGATATTAATGGCCTCTGAGGACACAATTTATTACAGCATAACAATTTATGTATCTAAAAGTGACTTTGAAATTGGAAGGAAACAATATACTCCGGTACTAAGCTGAGGACATATGTAGAGCTGATAGCAAGTTCTGAAAATGTTTAAACTAAAAACCAACTTTGGCTCTTAAAATGATAAATTCCAGGTAAGGGCATCCATTCACCAAATGTTTACTGAACACCTGTTATGTGCCTGACACAGGAAAACATCTGAACTCTACATTTGGTGAAGGGGATAAGGCAACCATGGCTATTAATTTTGGAAAGAATATAATTGTAGGCAACCAACTTCTGGATAAACTAGCAGAGAATTAAATAAATTATAGACTTACTGCATCCAATACAGTAGCCACAAACCACATACGGCTAAACTGAACTCAAATTAATTAAAGTTAAATAATATTAAACATTCAATTCTGCAGTTGCACTAGCCACTTTCAAGTGTTTATTAGCCACGTGTAGCTTGTGGGTACCATATTGGACAGCACAGAACCAGCTTTTCCGTAGTGGCAGACAGTCGTGTTGGACAGCGCTGATCTAGACTATGGTAGAAGATGAAAATACACCGTGGTAAAAGGTAGAGCACAGCAGAACGACAGGCCATGCTGGCCCTGGGAGAACTGTCATTTAAATATGTCTGAGAATGCAGCATTTGAGAAAAGATATAAAAAAGAGGAAAGTAAACAATTTAAGAGCATTCTAGAAGGAACAGAGGACACAGAGGGAGAAGCTGAGCCGGAAGGGGTCGAAGAACAGCAAGGAGTCCCATATGGAATGAGGAGGGCAAGAGGAAGCACAGAGGGTGCCCCAGTGAGGATGTCCCTGCCACAGGAAGGACCTCAGGTCCTGTTCGGAGGGGACAGCAAGCCACCAGAGGGTTTGGAGCACAGTGACATGATTGGAGCGGACATTAACAGGATCCTGCCAGCCATCAGGAAGCACATCAATCGGATCTTTAGCAACAGTCTGCATAGGAGACATTGGTGACTGGGCCCAGCATGGTGGCAATGAGTTGGGACAAAATGGTCAGATTCTAGATATATTTTGAAAGGAGAGACAAGAGGATTTCCTGGGTGTAAGGTGTAAAGAGAGGAGACTCAGGGCTGAGCCAAGCTGAGTTAAGGATTTCAGTGTGAGTAATGGGAATGATGGACTTGCCAGTCACTGAGATGAACGAGACCATGAAACAATCAAATTGGGTGAGAAAAATCAGAAGTCCACAGTGGGGCAAGCTGAGACTAGAACATCTCTTAGCCACGAAAATGGATGAGTTGAGAGGATAGTGGGATGCATGCGTCTGGAGTTTGAAGGAGAGGTCCAGGCCAGAGATACCCCTCTGACAACCACCTGCACTTGGGCCACGAGGCTGCATGAAACCCCCCAGCAAGTGAGTATAGGTCAGGTGAGAAGAGAAGTGTTCTGAGCATCCTCCTGGGCACTCGGACATCATGAGCTCTGAGGATAAAGAGGCACCAGCACGCGGGGGTCCAGCAGTGTGACATCCTGGAAGATGAAAGAGGGAAGGCTTTCATGGTGTTAAAACTCTTGAAGGTCAGATCATCAAACATCCCTCCTGATTTTCAGGAAGGAACATTTCTGATGACACCTGTTATCCTGCCACACTCCTTAATAATGTCCCTTTCCATTCTCAATATTCGCATTTAGGAAGTTATAATGGATTTCCACCCTACCGATAAGTCAAGAGAGAAATCAGCCGCTTTACTCAGGAATATGGCGGTCACTGGTGACCTTGGCAAAAGTGTTGGGGTGTCATGTGGAGTAGTGCACGAGAGAATGGGCTAGCGCCTTTAGAGAGGTTTAGGCATAGTGAGCTCTTCGGGAAAGCTTTGCTGTAAAAGACAGACAAGAAGTAGGGTGATAGGTGGACGGGAAATGGGATGAAGATAGGTTTTCATTTTTGTTCTTGTAGTGGAAGAAAGATGACAGCTCATTTGTATGCCGACGGGGAAGATCCAGTACAGAGGAACATTGGATGATGAAGGAAAGACAAAAGACTCCTGGGAAAATGAGTGGGGCTGAGTTAAGTGCACAAGGAAGAGTGGCCCTGGCAGGGGCAAGAAGGCAAGGGCAGGTGCAGTCGTGGCCATTTTCGGTGCCCAACGTAATACCTGATGTTCGTCCTTGATAAAGAAGGGATTTATTTAGCTTATTGTTTTGGAGGCTGAAAGTTCAAGATTGGGTAGCTGCTCTATTTGACCCCTAGTGAGGGCCCCTATGGCGGGTGGCATCATGGGAAGATATGGGTAAGAGGGAGAGATCACATGGCAAGATAGGAAGCCTGAGTGTAGAGAGAGACGTCTTTCTCTTTTGTGTCAACTTACCCTCATGAGAACCAGCCTGCTCCATGACACCAGCGTTGAGCCTCCCAGGGGTGGTACCCTCAGTGACCCGACCACCTTCTCCTGGGCCCCACCTCTTAAAGATTCTGCCATCTCCCAGGAGAGCCACACTGGGAACAAAGCCTGCAGAATGTGAACCCTTGGGGGACAAACATGTCCAAATTTCCAGTACATGAACCTTTGGGGGAGGGGATGCACTCAAACCTAAAAACCATATCCAGATCCGAGCAGGCAGTGCGAGTGGACGGGAGGAGGGGTGGTCTTCTTCCTGTTTTAGTGCTGTTTGTTCAACTGGTTGGTTGGTTGGATTTCACGGTACCAAGGATTGAACCCAGGGCCTTCACGATGGGCTGTGTCTCCAGCCTTTCTTAAATTTCTTTTTTTAATTTTGAGACAGAATCTCACTAAATTGCCTGCACCAGACTGGAACTTGTTATCTTCCTGTCTCAGCCTCCTGGAGTGCTGGGATTACAGGTATGCACAGCCATGCCCAGTGCTTTATTGTTTTTCAGTAAAGTGGAAAGCTCCAGTCCTTAGTTGAGGAAGAGGAAACAGGACAGGAGGTGTGGACTGCACTGTCCAGGGTAGGAGAGGGCACAGGAAGGGAATGTGGCCCAGCCACTTGACAGCATCAGTGGCTCCTCCAGAGTGGGGTGGTGAATTTATAGCAACTTGTAGACAAGTGTGTCTCTGCAGTCACATTGAACTAAGTGGGTGCAGGCCTGGAGTAGGTGGAAATCTGGACATGTCCAACATTTGTTTGAGAAAACCCTACAGGCTCCTCATACTGAGGAAATGAGGCTTTGTGATAATTCACACTAATTAGAAAAAGCAGTCAGTCCATGTTAGCAAATACATGGATTTTAAAAATCTCTTTTATTCATTAAAGATTTACTCCATAATTGATATTCTGCTGGGTCTTGCTAAAATGAATAAATAAAGCTGTATTTAGTTAGCTACAATATTTACTTCAACACTTAATGAGCTAACAGCTATTAGAAGAGTTTGTTCTCTTAAGTGGGTTGGAAATCTCCCTGCGGTTTTGCTTACCTTTTTTTGCTCAATCATTCTTTCCACAAGTGTGTGTTGTCATAATGTCAAGGGCCCAGGTCCATAAGATGGGCGGAGAAAGCAAATATGTGGGAAACATGTCCCCACCTGGGACCTGTAGTTGGAATGCAGACTATAAAAAGCATTAAAAATGGAATCTCACTGGATACTATGCCAAGTCTCTCTTCACCGATAGTGCAACACCCAATTGCCCAGTAATTAATTCAGGATAAGTAAAGTACACATTAATGAGACTGAACCTCATTTTATGCTTTGTCATTCGCCTTTTTCATTTGCCATTTTATCGGTGTCATTCCTTCTCAGTAAATTTCTGTTTATCTCAGTTGATTAATTATATGACTTTTTAAAATGGAGTTTGTTTCCTAGTTATAAAAGTAACAAAGACTCATTACAACAATTTTGGAAGATACCGATAATTAGGAAAGAAGTGAAAGGACAATTCTATTCAAAGAGATCCACTATAGATCTTTTGTCATTCTTTTTTAGCCTTTTTATCCTAAAAATTGGTCTTTAATTATGAATCATTTCAAACATACAGACAGATATAAAAATAATTCACAAATGACCCAGATGAACAGATGTTATCATTCTGCTATATATGTTTTAGAGTACACTTTGTTTTCTATTACCTAATTTTTTCATTGTGATAAAATAGTTGTACATGTTCATGGGATACAGGGTGATAAGATTGATACATGTGTACATGCCTGATTACATGCGTAATGATGAAATCAGCTTAGTTACTGTTTCGGTCTCCTTAAACGTTTATCATTTCTTTGTGTTGGAAAACTTTGAACTTTTCTAGTAACTGTACTAGAAAAGTGCTGTGGAACATTAGGGTTTATCCGTCCTGTCTAACTGCATGTTGTTTTTTAAGAGCTCAAACAGGACACATCCAGATGAAGTCCATGCCCATTCTTTGTCCTTCCTCCTCTCCCCAGAGGTAACTCCTGCCCTTCGGTACTTCCTGCCACATGGGTTTGGCAACCTGGTTTTGGTAATGGAAGGAACTCAGGAACCTGGTTTGTAAACCAAGACCTAACACATAAAGATGGTGATGCCACCTCTCCTGAAGACACTGTTTTGGGAAGAGGCATCACCCTCATTCCCTTGCCTTTCTACACATCATCCAGTTCTACTGCACAAGTTCATTTTCTCCTTCAAAAAAATTATGATATTCTAAAAGGTGGGGCACAAAATGGACTCCATATTTAAGATTCAAATATATGCAGTAGATTACAAGAATAAAGCTTCTCCCAGGTTAAGATGGTGGCAGAGTGGTTCAGTTTGTCCCCTCTTGACTAATTCACATTTAAAAATATTGTGTACCTGCTATGTTTTATATGAAGATTTCTTCATATTTTCCCATCAGTATTTACCAAAGGGAAAAAAATGACTTAAGGGAAATTAGAAACCAAGGCCAGAAGTTGACCATACAGCAATATTTTTAAAAATAATTTCCCCAGGCTTCGAAGAAGTCTGATGAATTCTCTGGTCTCCGGTGACTAATACGTACACCCTTGGGGGAGGATTTTTCTTCTCCCACACAGGAGAGAAGGAAGAATGTTGTGCCCTGGCCCCATTGTGGTTGTCAGAGTGAACATAGCTACTCCATCCAGTTTGTCTTTTAGAAGATCATCGGGGCTGGGAGGAAGTGATTCAGACCACAGTTTGGCCACTTGAGGTGACTTCTGCTTGTCTCCTTTCTGGAGTCAGCTTAATCACATCTTGGCCTTCTGGCTAAGACCACGTGTTGAGTCAGCTTATATTTAAAGAGGTACATCTACTTGTAGGCTGTAAACCTCCTGAGTGAAATAGGACCACTTGATATCCTCTTTTAATATTGATAAGGCCAACCATTCCCTTTCCACCTGCCGATTATTCTGATCCTGGGATGAGGGCAGACTTTGAAAGCATAAATATTTTGGAAGCATAAATGAAACACGAAGTGGCAATGGGCTGGGGATTTAGCTCCGTGGTTAGAGTGCTTGCCTAGCAAGTACAGGCCCTGAGTTCAATCCCTGGCACCAAAAAAGGAAAAAAAAATGGTAATATGGTAATAGATTTAAAAACAAAAACCTTTTTTTTTTTTTTTTTGGTGCTGAGGATCGAACTCAGGGCTTTATGCTTACAAGGCAAGCACTCTAACCACTGAGCTAAATCCCCAGCCCCAACAAAAACCTTTTAAACATACAAAGACCATAAATGAAAATAAATGGTGAAAGAGGGAACACGTCTGTTGTAGATATGTAAAAACAGAAGTGTAGTGTTTTTAATATGTAAATAGTTTTTGTAAATCAATAAGAGCTGAGTCAGAGAAGAGTTTGACTGCTGGCGAGCCGGTAATCCTGCCTTTGGATTCACTGTCTGCTTTGGCAGCCCTGATACAGCTGTCTGCAAATACTGTGCACCTCTGATGGGGAAAAGGGATGCTAGCCAGACAAAAACGGGGCTAGACGAAGAGGTCCCGTCTTTCCCACATCCCACCACCAAATAGATTCAAGTCCATAGGCGGTCCAGGACTAGTGGGCTGAAGGGCCAAGATGCACCCAAAGATATTTTAACATATTTTGTAGTTCTTCTGCTATCATAAATGGCTCTTCGTTTTCCCTCTTACTTTCTAACAGGCTCCTTCTGACATGTAAGACAGCTATTGATTTTGGGTGTTTCTTTTTGTTTCAGATCATACTCTATTAGTCAAGGACCATCACTACTAAGTGACCTCAGAGTTTTCTAGTAGATAAATCATCTACAGACTATGTAGTTTTTGCTCTGTTCTTCAAATAAGAAACCTTTTCACCCTGCACTCTGTGTGGACTATCCTGTAACTCCAGAGTAATACTGAATTGTTTTAAAGTCAGAAACCATTCTGTCTTGTCCCTGGACCCTCTCTAGGCTTGAGCATCCACTAGATGGGATGAGTTCTTGATCATGTTAGGGGTTCTCTTCGTTCCATTATTAGCTCACCAAAAGGTTTGAAATCCAGAACTTCATGTTGGCGTTTTACCAGATCTCTTTCCCACATCTATAAGTTATGCTGTTTTTTAACCAGGAGACTTTTGTATTGCTAAATAAAAAATGATTAGCAGAAAAGATACACAAGGGGTGTTCACACTATGGTGAATGTTTACATTTTTTTAAAAGCTTATTACAATAAAACTCACATTGCTATGAATGATGGGAGAAGTGTTTAAAGAGAGCAGGTATTTTGAGTATTTTGAGAGTGATTAGGGCAATGTGTCTTTTACTGTAGTAAGTTTTTAAAGTAAACATTTACCATATATTATGATCACCCCTCATACATTACACATTACATCTACATATGTTATACATATATGCATTATATAGGCAATGCATACATAATATGTATCACATAATACATATGTAATATGCAATAAATAATTAAAATATACTCAGTAGGAAAGAATTTTGCGTCCCTCAGGTAATTACTATTCATATGTTTTTAAGTCTTATTTGCTATTCTTTCTAGAATTGGAAATTTTGATTTGGACTTTGTTCACATAAATATTAAACTGTAAACATTTTGTCATGTCATTAAATATGATTCTGCAAAATTAACATTAAGGAAACATTTTAATGGATCTGACATACACAAACAAAAAATGTCTGACTCTTAATGAGTAGCTCATTGAATTTTCATAAACTCGACGAACCTGAGCAAAGAGCACTCAGCTCAGAAAGGGGGTAGTACCAATTCTCCAGGACATTCTAGATGCCCTTCCTCATTGTGAACTCCCTCCAGCATTAGTCTTTACGATGCAGCCATGTTTTAATGTGTGCATGGTGAATAAGGGGGGAGAGTGGCAGCAGATAGAGCCAACAAGGAAGTGAATCCCAACCTGTTAGATGTCAGATGTGCCAAGTTTGTGTTCCTTGAGATCCAAAGAATGCATTCGAGGACAAAAGAGGTTCAAAGTTGATCGAGAGAAAGCTCCTGACAGACAGGAGGGCACTGGAAGTGGGTTGCCACTGAGGCACTTTGTCTGGGGGTTTTATACACAAAAATGACCGTATCTTAGACCACTCTGGGCAAAGCTGAGGCCAACCTACCGGGGTACAAGTATAGTAGCTTAGCTAACATACGGCCAATAGGGAAGCAAGGCACGTAGTGAGGGTATGTGGTAGTCATCACTAACTTCAGCTTATCTGTAACTTCTGAAGTAGAAAGACCAAAGGCATTTCAGGAAAGGGATAGGAGTCTGGGTCAGGGTGTTCTGGTCACCCACATACATATCTGACACCGTATCTAGGCTCATTGGAGCAAGCAGTGCTGATTATAGTCCGCTCTCAAGCTGCTGTCTATCTGGAGGGAGACTTGCAGGCCTGGCTGTCTTCAGGTCATCTCCAGCCACCATTCTGTTGTGTGTCATCTTATGCACTGACTCCCTCGAGGGCCTGGTCCCTCTCTGACTGCTTATTAATTTCTAATTTAGACGTCTACAGTAGCAGGAAAGAACTAGGTAAGATGAGACTCCAAGGACTACAGTGTATCTGTTTTCTGATGCTGCTTCCTTTTTTGCTGCCCAATTGCCACAGCTCATTGTCACACAGTTTCTGTTGGCGAAGCACCGCTTGGGTGGGCCCTCTGTTTGGGAGGTCACAGAGCTGGAGCCCACGTGTTGGCTACACTGCGCTGCTCATCGGGAACTCAGAGTCCTAGTCCAAGCTCATTCCAGTTTGTTATCAGAATTCAGTTCCTTGTGGCTGCAGGACTGATGTCCTTGATTTGTCCGTCGCTGTGGGCCAGGAACCATTCAGTTCTTTGAGGCTACCCACAGTTCTTCCTCAGGTGGCCCACACAGGTCTGTCACAGCATGGCCATGTGCTGTCTTCCCAAACAGCAGGTGCATGTCACCTTCTTTTAAAGGACCCTGTAATCAGGTCAGGCTCATCCAGTATAGTTTCCCTTTACCTGCGGTTTCCTTCTCACAGGTTCCGTTACCAGAAACCAACAGCAATACAAAAATATTAAATGGAAAATTCCGGGAATAAGCAACTTGTGAGTTTTGAATTGCACACAATTCTGGGTAGCATGAGGAAATCTTGGGCCATGTGTCTCAGGACCTGAATCTTCCTGTTGTCCATCAGATCCATGCTGCATACATTACTTGCCTGTAGTCACTTAGTAGCTGATTTAGTTATCATCAAATCATTGGTCACAGTGCCAACACTTGTGTTCAAGTAACCCTCCGTTTACGTAGGAATGGCCCCAAAGGACAAGAGTAGTAATGCTGGCAGTTCGGATATGGCAAAGAGATGCTGTAAAGTGCTTCCTGTAAGCAAAAAGGCAAAGGTTCTCTACTTCATAAAGAAACAAGAAGAAATCATGCCATGAAAGCTACAGTACAATAAGATATTTTGAGAGTGAAAGATCATATTCACATAGTTTTTATTACAGTGTATTGTTACACTTGTTCTATTGTATTATTATTGTTGGTAATCTCTTACTTTGCCTAACATGTAAATTAAACTTGATTATAGGTCTGCAAGTAAAGGAAGAAACTATGTATGAGGATCAGTACTATCAAGAATTTCAGGCATCAACTGGGCATCATAGGACGTACCTCCTGTGGATAAAGAGAAATAACAGTGTTCTCCATTTTGATTAACTCAAAGCCAATTGATTAGCCAATTGAGTATTAACACAGGAGGGAGCAAGTTGTAGGACTTATCTTAGAATTCTGCTTATTGGACATAAGAAGAAATGTTTCTCTCTTTTTTGCAACGAGAAGCTGTTTGTAGGATTATAACCACTGAGGGTGGGATCTGACTTAAACATTAAGTAAAACTAACCTCAGTAGTGCATCTGTGAAACTAACTGAACACTGTGTGGAAAATGGAATAGGATCGTGGCTTTGGTAATCAGCGAGAGTTTAGTACTATTTTCTGAGCTCAGAACAGAGTCTGGAAGTTGAAATACAGAGCTCGCCTTGGGACATCCTACACTGTGAGTTGTTCTGTGTAGACATCCAAGGAAGAGTTCGCAGTTAGATATACAGTCGTGGAGCTAAAGGGAGAGAGAGAGCAGATTGAAGCATCATCTGCCAGAACTGAATGTCAACTTCTGAGCCCTGATAACACCAGGCAGTAGATCTAGACAGGCTGATGGATGGCTGCAGATGCTAGGATTTCTTAAATTGTAATCTGTAGCCTTATAGTCAGTTACATAGACAGACTCCAGCCTGGAGTTTTGCCAGGAGTGACCCCGTCGTCTGCAGTGTATTTGCTACAGCATCTAGCTATTTTTTAGGTCTTCTACTGAAGGAAGTTTTGTACTTTGAGTTCTTGTTATTAGATAGAATTTGCTATTCTCTATCTATTTGATCTGGAGTTCACCTGCCTCTCCTTAAATTTCTATTCAGTAGTAGGTTCTCCTTGTGGGCTGGACCGACAGAATTGTAAGTAACCATTGCATCTCCATTAGAAGAAACACTGAACAAAATCTGGTAATTGGGTCCCCAGTCAAGAGAATGGATCTCATCAAGATTGCTGGAATCTTTCTAGCAACTGTACATCTAGAATCCAAGTTGGTTTCCTCTTTGTTTCATCCCAGGATGCTTAGGCTTTAGCTTGGAATTAGCACGTGCTACTCTCATTTCATCTCCATCCTAGATTGTTCAGAGAGAGTAAACTTGGGCTCCCATGTTGCTTCCTGATCATGAGAGGCTAGCTGCTCCAGACAATCCAGCTCAGGATTCTCTGCCAGCCCAAAAGGTCAGGGAAACATCAGGCAGTGTCTTTGGAGAAAGTTAGTGGCAGCCTCTGAAGAGCCAGGGATGTCTTGTAGGTCAGCAGCTTCAAGGTGAAATTTCCTATTCCCTGTTCTTCCTGTCTCAGATGGTCAAAGATTTTGTCCTAAACAGCTGGCAGCCTTAGAAATCTAGAGGAAACTTCCTCCCATGCCTTCAGGAACATGAAAAGGGCCCTACCTGGTTCAGAGACCCTCGGGCAGGAAACTCCATCAACAGTTTCCAACACTAGCATTGAGCATAGATTTGATAAGCTACAGAAATTTTCAGAACTTGGGGTCCAAATTTGACTCTTCTCTAACACTGTTTATTAATACCCAAAAGGGTCATAGTAGGCATTTTATAAAGATAAGAAAATTAAATGATGAAAGACAGTTCCAAAAGCACGAGTGGAACACTCCATTTCAGGAAGGTGGAAGAGGGTCCCTCTTTGCACGCTCAGTTTGGTGCCCACCACACGTAGAAGTACAGTCAGTATTTACTTGTACTTGGATGACCATGACACCTACACTTATGCACATGCATGCACATAACATGTGTGAATTTGCTTCATATGTGCAAAACAACATTCTGGGCCCAGTGTTAGGCACACATCTTCATGCACAGGCTATTAGAGAAGCCTCACTGGAGGGAGGTCAGGAAGTGTCCACGCTGGTCTGACTGCTCTTTTTTCTTGTTCCCTCTCTTCGAAGATCCACATGGGCTCGTGGGTCAGTCTAACCATGTAGATTACCTTGAACTAGGCACTCTGCTTTATCACTGTTGATCTACTGATTGCACAGTGTTCTTTGCGAAATCAGCTCTGCTCATAGAGGAAATGGAAATGCCCTCCATAGCTTTGGTGGAGGCTTCCTGGAATTTGCCTCTGCCTCTCTGACTGCTTCCTGTCTTTCTTTCTGGCTGCCTCTGCTGGCTTGGCTGGGTGCCCTTAAAGGTCTTTGAGGTGATGTTAGCCTGGTGATCTGTTGCGTTGCTCTTTACCAGTGTCACGCCCTGTTTTGTGGGTTAGGTTCGCCACTGGTGCTGAGTCAGCAAGGGCTCAATTAAGACAAACTGCCAGTGATGGCTGTGCTCATCCAAAAGCATTCATGTGGCAGGGCCCAGTTGCCAGGGAGGATGGTTTTAAAATTTGGTTTCTGGCATGATGACATTCCTGGATGCAGATTCTCCAAGTTTGGAATGAGAGAGCCAGGAGATCAGATGAATTTGGAGCACACGTAGGTACAGGAATTGACATTTAGAGTCTGAAATTAGTATAGTCAAGAGTCAGGAAGTCAGAGATGGAAGAAGGTATCAAAGTTCCTAGGAGCTTCTGATGGAAAATCCTTCCTTTCCGAGATGGCAGTGGGTGATATGAGTACATCAACATGGACCTAGGTTGGGGCTGACTTGGTATCAGGAGGTCAACAAGTGAGAAATAATTCCCCAGAACCTTGCTGCTCTGAGGTCAGGGACACTTGGTCAGTTTAAAGCTTGTAATGTCAATCGTTGCCTAATTCTTTTGTGCCGCATCTTGCAACACTTTGGCCTGCTTTCTTGATAATGGGAACACAGGATACTCAATGTTCTTGTGCTTGCTGTGTGTGCTTTGGAGCCCCTAAATCATGAGGGCCTTAGCTATAACTTATGATGCCCTTTTCCATTTCTGCTATTATTTTGTATTTTCATCAAACGTCTTGATGAAAGAGTCCTTGGTCCTTGGACCCTTTTCCAGTGGAAGCAGTAAATTAAATAATTTACAGTAACACTAATGAAGGATTGCAAGGCCCTTGCCTGGGGCTCTCAGCCACTGCTGCCTCAGACTCTGGCCTGATGAAGTGAGTGTGGACACCTGCGCCCAGCAAGCAGGCAAAGGAAGGAGAGAGGAGGAGAGGAGACAGCCAAGAGGCTGGAGACAAAATGAAGAAATGAGTGGGAGCAAGCCTCCTTTGATGATCTGTGAGAGGACCAGCTCTCCACCAGAAATGGGTGGTCCACAATCCAGGGCAGCACTTCTGCCCATCCATTTAAAGTCCTGTGACTGAATTCCCATTTTGCAGGTGTTATGATTTTGATCTAAAATCCCCACCACCACCAAATTCTCACACGTGTGGAAGGATCACGGGGTGCAGTATTCATCGGTGAATCCGTAGATTGATGTGTTCCCCAGCTGAACATGCTAGCAGGAGGTGGGGCCTAGTCAGAAGAGGCTAAAGAGGTCACGAGGGTGTGACCTGGAGGGTGCATCTTTCTGCTCGGCTCCTCCATTCACTCTCTGCTTCCTGGCCACCATGACATAAGCGGGTCCTCTCTGCCCAGGCCCTTCCACGATGTTGTTTCGGCCTTGAAGCCACCTAACCATGGACTGAAAACATAAGCCAAAATAAACCTCTCCTCCTTTAAATTGTGGGTGTCAGATATTGTGTCCCAGCAACATGAAAGTGACTGAGACAACAAGCAACTTTAACTGAGCAAAATGTCTTCTGCTTTGATGGTGCTAGAGACGGGAGGACACATAGTGAACACAGAGTCAAAAATCTAGTATTTCATAACCTTATAGGATTCCAGAGTACAGATATGTTGCCAGTTGCCTGGGGTTCTTTTGCTCCATTCAGATGGGAATCGTGAGTCGGCAAAGCACAGCTCTACTAGCAGTCCTGATGTCACCAGATGACACCAGGAAGTGCTGGATGCCAGTAGTTGACACAGCCAGCTGCTGGTCAGGGTGCCCTCTCCATTCCCAGAAAGACAGCAGTGTCCCCTGAAGTGGCAAGGGTGGGGAAAGGGCACCAGCTGCCTGCCTGGCTGCACGCCTGTTGGAGTGAACAGTAGTTTGATAGCCAGGAAGATATCCAGGGAGGACAGTGAAGCACAGTGCCCCAGTCCATGGGGCTCAAGGTGGGGGGAGCAAAGGGAGGCGAGGGGGAGGGACATGCTGGCCGCTGTCAAGTCACACCCGCTTGCAGCCGGCAGGGATAAGTGAGACAGGCAGGTATTTCTTGTCAGTCTCAGACACGCTAAATTTCATTTAACTATTACCCATTTGTGAGATTACTCAACTCACTTATTTTTACAAATTACAAATAGCTATAATGAATATTTTGACCTAAATCTCTTTTGCATTTGATTCCTTTTTTTAAAAAAGACTAGTCCATTCGAATAACCCATGGTTTCTATGGCCAAGCCTTGACAAGTTTACAGTTTATGCCACACTCATCTGTCTAAGGTCATAACATTGTTATTACTTTTATTTGAATATTAATGAATATTAATATTCAAAACAAGTATAAAAATTCAGAACCATAAGAAATAAAACAGTGAAAACAGTCTGGTTTAATTTTTCTCAGTCTTTTCACCTCTACATACACATGTATGTATGTTTATGGATTTTAAAATTCTAATATATCTCTATCTATCTATCTATCTATCTATCTATCTATCTATCTATCTAATACTGTGGATGAAGCCCAGGACCTTTGTACTGAGTTACCTCACCAGCCCTTTTTCTATTTTTTGTTTTGAGACAGGGTCTCGCATCATTGCTGTATTGCCCAGACTAGACTCGAAGTTGCCATCCTGAAGTTGGGGATTCAGCTCAGTGGCGGAGCCCTTGCCTAGCAAGCTCAAAGCCCTGAGTTCCATCCCCAGCACCCCCCACCAAAATTTTTTTGCCATCCTCCTGCCTCAGTCTCCCGGACTGCTGAGATTATAGGCACGGGTCATCACACCTGATTTAATTTTAAAATATATGAGTCTAAAATATGGCATTAATTACAAAAGCGCTTTTGGAGCAAAAATCAAAATTAAAAAAAAATAGGAAACTCCTCCATTAAATCCACATAATGTCAGGATACTCAGTGCCAGCCCCAGAAATCAGCTCTGGCTAATTTCAACTGAAAAGAAATTATGAAGAGCTGGGTAGCTCCCAGAGTCAAGAGGAAGGCTGGTAGACTAGATGGGGAAGAAAGAGGAAATAAGTGAGGCTGAGTAGCTAACATCATGGTCAGGCCTAGTGAGACCCTTGCCACCACTCTGGATGTGGAGTGCCTAGTTAGTGCCATGACACTACACACTGGATGCTGCCTATAGTCAGAAGCTTCAGAATAGCTTTGTTGCAGCCCTAGCGCCATATTGAAAGTCTAGCATGGTCCATTAGATTGGCCAAGCCTGGACCACATCCCCAAATCTCAGTGACAGGGGAGACTGGTGACAGTTGTGGCTTTTGGAACTTTTGAGTTGAGGTAAGTGATACCTTTCAAGGCTCCTGTAAGATAAAGGAAGTTGAGGTGCTATGTACCTAAAAGAAATTGTCATATTTCGGCTAGAGCAGTAAGTCTTCAGCATTACGGAAAGAATCACCTGGATAGCTTCGAAAACATGACTCCAGCTGCAAGTCCTGGGATTCAGCAGGACTCGGGTCAGACCTGCCAGTGTGCGTGTGTGGTCAGAGCTCTGGCGCCGCTGCCGGCCTGGGGACCATTCTTGGAAAGCTGGACTGGAGCGCGTGTTTGTTCTTAAGTGGCTGTAACATGCACTGATGCACACGACTCTACATCACTTCCTTTATTAGCACAAAGGTTGTTTCAGCTGCTCGTATTTAGTATGAAAACGTTCTAAATCACTTTCCGCCTTCAGTAGTTCTCTGTGTAGACCTTCAGAACAGCACACTGCGTTTTCTGTTGCGTATCCTTTGTCCTGACAGCTTTAGCATAATTTTGAATTACAGCATCATTTTGAGATGTATCAAAGAATTCCGAGGTTTTTGTTACTTTGTGTGTTTCAGAGAAGCCATAGTTTCTTTTCCTTCTTTAATTGAATTATGTCTGGCTTCGCATTAAATAGATTTGTTTTTAAAAAATGAGCCTGAAGCTGAAAACAGATATTGCCCCCCTGAGTGATAGACATTCAGAGTGAATGAATCAGTCACGTAACTCCCCCAAGTTTGAAAATTGCTGTGATCCTTCCAGAGAGTTTGGCAATGTCAAATGCATTTAATTACATCGTCTAGTTTGCAACTGCCCATTTTCATTGCTCAAAGTAACTTTTTATTGCTATATTCTAGTGTACTCTTTTTTTCTTGTTTTTAATTTTTTAAATGGAAAACAGAGCTGTTAGAACAAAATACCTACAAAGCCGCTGTGCAGAACTAATAAACATCACTGGCTAACTATAATTGCCTCTCGCCTTTTCTCTGCTCTTGAAACAGATAACACATCACTTTTTTAGTTCCTTTTCCTTTTATCTGTTTTTCACTCTCTTTCCCTTCTGTATCTCTCCAGAGGAAGTCACTGTCATGGGTTTGGAGTGTTTTCTTACAGCCCATGTTTTGTGGAGACCTTTTTAAAGAAAATATCAAGGATCCAAATTTAAGTTAAAATGCTACCATCTGTTTAACCCCTACCTCAAATCCTACACACACAAAAATTTAGGGAGATATATAGACTCAAAAGGCAAAACCTATAAAGGGTCTAGAAGAAAACAGGAGAAAATCCTTATAGTGAGGGAACAAGCAAGGGTTTTTGGACAAAATGTGAAAAATCACAAACCATTCAAAAAATGGACTTACTGGATTTTAAAACTTCAGAAGGACAGAAAACTTCAGGTAAATAGAACTAATTTCACAGATTGTTTGTACACTATCATGCTTCTTGTTAAAAAATGATACACACTGTGTGTATACTTGAAAAGTACAAGAAGAGTAGATATTATGTGTTCTCACACACATCAAAAAGTATGTGAAATAATGTGTGTGTTAAACAGCTTGATTTAGCCGTTTCACAATGAATGCAAAACATCATATTGGGCACCATAAATAGATAAAATTTTAACTTACCAAATAAATATTTTTAAAAGGAGAGAGATTGTAAAATCGGATTTAAAATGACACAAAAAATATTTTAATCTTCAGCTCTTTAATAGAAACCACTAGGGATATAAAGGCAAGCTATAGATTAGGAAACAAATATTCAGTACATCTTATCTAAGAAAAGACCTTTATGCACATATGTATTTTAAATCTTACAATTCAATAATAAGGGACAATCCCATAAATATATAAATTAATATACAATATATAAATATGCAATCAATAAATAAT
The DNA here is from genome assembly GCA_004026905.1 of Hystrix cristata. NCBI lineage: Eukaryota > Metazoa > Chordata > Mammalia > Rodentia > Hystricidae > Hystrix > Hystrix cristata. Next base: position 60,438 of record PVJO010011163.1, read on the forward strand.
CCCATAATTCCATAATTTTCTACTTCAGTCAAGAAAATACACAGGGCTGGGAGGTAACTCAGTAGTAAAGCATTTTCCTAGCGTGCACGAGACCCTGGGTTCTAGAACATTGAAATAAAGAAAGTATACAGGTGGCTAATAATCACAATAAGTATAATATGTACAGAGTCATTTGTCTCAGAGAAATCACAGATAAAACAATCATGAGTCACCCACTTCTCAACCACCAAAAAAGCTGAAGTCTAAAAGACTAACCTTACCAAATGGTGGATAGGGAGTAAATGGCATTCTCAGACATCTCTGTTAAGAGTGTAACATGTTGCAATCATTTTGAAAAACTTTCTGGTAGTTTCTTATAAAATTAAAAATACATTTCCTCTAAAACCCAAGCATTTCTGTCCTAGGTATTTTTCCAAGAGAAGTAAAAACATTTCTCTGTAAAACGGTGTGTGGAAGACTGTCCATGGCAGCCTTCAACATAATTGCCACAAACCAAAAACAACCAAATGTCAATCTCCAAGAAAATGCATAAGCAAAATGATAGTAAATGTATACAGTGAAACAATGGAATACTGTTTGTCTTAGTCACTTTCTTATCACTGGGACAAAAT
>PVJO010011164.1:0-60968 GCA_004026905.1 Hystrix cristata
AGAGAGCTATAAACAACCATGTTATCCCCCTTGCACACTTTCCAGCTACATACCAAGAAAGCTGAGTTTCCTCCAGTAAATGAGGAGAGCTGAGGCAAATAAATACATCTACACACACAAATGACCTGTTCCTTCAGCAGTGCAGTCTGTCCTCTCGAGCAGCCTTCACGGGACAGCTGGACATTGCCCAGGAGCCTCCATGGTGACTTGCACTTTCCTAATGTTCTAAGTCGTTGGAAAGCAAAGGTGAGCTGTGGCCTCTGGGACTGTCCAGCCTGGAGCTGCAGTCAGCTGGCCTCAAAGGAAGCCCAAGGCAAAGAAGTCGGGGATGTTTCCTTCGCACCCTCCCCTCGTCTGCCCACAGAGCCCTCCTGTGCCCAGACGCTCCACCACTATGAACCTCTTCTTGCCAGGAACCGTCACAAAGAAGGCTAATCAGACCCAGAAGCCCACCTAAATCACTGCCTTTCCACACAGCTTCACTCTTGTGTAGGATCCCAACCAGAGTAACAAGGCCTCTTCCTCTTTTTAAGCATGCCATTGTCACCGACTCACAGGAATCAGTATAGATCCAGGCAAAATCTCTACCACCTATTAATGGCATTGACTTCATCTTGATCTCTCTTCTCCCCTTTCCATTTCTTTTCAAGATTTTTTCCTTCTGCTGTGGTATTGCCTATGTATATGTATTTTTCTTGTTGTTGAACTTCTAAAGAGCTTCAGTATCATCTTTTAATATTGTTAGGTATTAAATAATAGGAACAAGAATATTGTCAGCATTAAGCTAAAGAGAAGTGTTTGACTTTGCTTTGTTTCATGTTGTGGGGCTATAGCTAAAGGGCATAATAAGGGGAAGGTACTCATTTAACTATAGGACATAAAGTGTTGCTAGACATCTGGAATCAGAGATAAGTCCCCAGGAATTAGAAAGGCTGGTACACGTGAAGAAGGCTTCATTGAGACGTGAATTTAAAAACAGCTAAAGATGTCATTGATCTTTTTGCTGTTGTTTCTTTAATGCTCTTCTGCCCTGGATGGACTGGAATTGTGTAAAAGCAGACTATTAAGGACATGGAATCCACGGTTAATGGGTAGCAATTAAATTTCTTATTGAGAAAAAAATAAAATAAATTTCTTTTTTTTTTAATTTTTTAACCAAGAGCATGTATTGCTACATCGTCCATATATTGATCACATTTAACATGTTTGTTTTGTATCTGTACATGGTGTCTCTTGGTTCTCCCCCCCTACCCTACCCTCCCTTCTGTTCCCTCCATCCCTATTTACAGCAGGTTTATTTACAATTACAAATTTCTTATTGAATACTCTGTCACACAAATTTTGGAGCTAGCTAAAGCCAGGTTTAAATCCCAAATCTGTCATTTGCTAGGAGGACCTTGCCAAGAAACTCCATCAAGCTCTAAAATAAAGAGAATACCAACCTCCAAAGTTTTTTTTAAAAATTAATTTATAGAAGTCATCTACACAGCAGTTTCTAGTTCCTGTTGAGTTTTCAGCAAGTTGAAACCATTACTACCCTGAAAAAAGTAACAATATCTCCACCCCTTACATCTTGACAAATGCCCCTTTCTAGATTCTAATCAGACAACTTACTTTGGAAGGAGACAGCAGCAGCTTAGAAAAAACGGTGGCAAAGGCAGTCAAGAAAGTGGCTTCCAGAGTCTTCCGCTGTGGTCCAAAAGGGTGTTAGAGAATCCTGGGCAGTCTCCCTCTGGACCTGCCCTCCGCTGTCTCCCCAGTCATCCTCCTTTGGGCACACCCAGCCAGTGCCGCCCTAATCACACCTCCTCTCATCCTCTCTCCATTGTCAAATTAAACAAATTGTTCAAGTAATCCAACTACTTTTCCTTCAGGCTCGTGATAGTCTTTGTGTGTGAGGACAAAGGTACTATCAACTTCCTCATCAGCCAACTGAGAGAGGAAATAAAAGCTCCAAACTATGCAAAGCCCTCAGGAGCCTCAGGAGAGGTAGAATCTCACCTTTTATCTGGCAAGTGGGAGATTTGGACAGAGTGACCTCTGAAAGCCAGGAATTCCACGGAAACTCAGCAAAGTGTGAGCCCAGTGCATACTCACATGCTGGCATAAGAGTTTGTTTTGTTTTTAACTACCCTCTCCCTGCCCCACGCCAGCGAATCTCAATTTGGTAGGCTGTGTAATATTCAAAGATATCTGGTGAAACTGGAGTGATACTCCAGCCCTACAAAAAAGGCCGGAACAGTAAACTTCTTATCCACTTCTGAATGGCACCTGACCCCTACCCCACATACAAATATGGTTAGAGAATTAAAATCAGGGTTAGCATCTGTTGAAGATATTTATGGACAGTCCAAGAAAACATAAGTCAGCTTCATCCAGAAGAGACCTTTTGACCAGAAGCTGTGACCTCAGGTTAACGGAAGGTGACAGATTTTTGAGTAGGCTCAAAAAATATCCCAGGCATGGCAGGCTTCTGGGAACACTTGCTGAACTTAGGCTGGAACGGTCTGACCTGGAGATGGCACTTGCCATTAAGGCAGGTTTGGAATTTGATGGCTGGTTTGTCAAGCAAAGGACCATCCACGGGAGTGATAGCTCCATAAGAACCCGGTAATGGAATTATGTGCCTGAGATACACAGCTGGAAATTATATTCTCAACAGATCACTTCAGGCAGCAATAAAGATAAAGTGCTTTATAATGTATTCATTCATTTCAATACAGTCAGTAGTGATGTTAGAAAGTGCTCATATCAAGAAAAGACTGAGCTGCATTTGAAAAGGAGAGATGTGTTTTCTTAAAGAGATTATTTAGGAAAATGAAATGAATGTACATGAGCTACTTCATTAACTCATAAGTCAGTTTGGCAGGTGATCCTAATATGCTTCTGGCACAGGGACAATTAGAGTAATAGGAACCGAGAAAACAAATGAGCTACAGGTGTGCCTTGTTTGTTTTTCTTTTTGGGCTCATTTGGATTATTACCGGCTATGTCAAGTATATTTCAAAAAGTTTGTAGATTATCCCAATAATCATGGAGTTTCTAGAAAACATTGAACAGTTAGGTGTTTGACAGCTCAAGAAAGAAAATATGGTTTCTAGGTTGTCTTCTTGGAAACTCAGCAGTGTTTTGATACATTCCCTTATCGTAAGGCTGTTCTCCCAGAGAAAGGAAGCCACACAGCACGAGGAATGGCCTCCTAAAGTAATGTGAAAAGCAGTAAGATCATCATCCAGGCAGAAGGACTATCCGAAAGGGGCTTTCCTGATGTTTATACAGAACTTCACAGAGCTCCATGCTCTGACCTCTTGCCAGCCTCTACATAAAGGCTGCTCCTCCTAGGATGAGCCATGTTTAAAGCTAATTCATCATCTTCCTCCTCTTCCTTCCTCAAGTTAGCATCTTCTTTATCTTTCCTAGCATTTATTTAACCAACATACTTTTATTAATTATGTGCTGGGCACTCTGTTTGGTGCTGTGGACATAGCTATGAGAAAAAGGAGATAAAGTCTCTGTCCACGTGCCCCTTATGTTCTGGTAAGAAAGACCAGAAAATAACCAAACAAATGACTAAATAGGTGTCTAAATATATAGTACATTGTCAATTGAGAGAGTGCTATGAAGAAAAATCAAGCAAGGTAAGGAGAACCAAGGGATGGACTGGCCAAGGACATCCTCCCTAGGTGGGATACACCTTAGGAACCCCAGTAGCTGAAATTCTCCATCTCAATGAACCTATAAGAACTTTAGGAAGAGTAATATCTTAACATTTGTGTATTAGTTGAAAATGTTAATATTTTCAAAGATAACAAGTAGAGAGAATCTGGAGGAGATTCAAGCAAAGAAGCAAGCTAGATAGAGATCTGGGGGAGAATGCCCAGAATGAAGGACTTGGCAAAGGTCCTGAGGTGGGAATGGACTTGTCTTACTGCCAAGACGGCAAGGAGACCTGTGCAGCTGGAGCAAAGTGAGCAGGGTGGGGTAGGGGGCAGGACACTCTCCTGGTTCTTAATCCCCTCCAGGTTAGAAACTACCGTACATCTTACTACTGATGCCCTTTCATCTGCCATCATTCCGTTATCTTTTCTAAAAAGCAATTCTCCAAAATCCTCCCTTCCCTGCTTCCCTTTTTCTATCTAGTTTCTTCTAGTTCCACTAACTTTGTACCTTGATTATTCAAGAGCCTCCTAACTGGCGTTGAAACCTCTTGCATCTTCAATTGCTCTATTTGTTTTCCTCTAAACTTTTAGACCAAGTTTCCTGCCATGCTTCCATCGTGTCTTTCCCTCGCTTGCATAAAAGTGGCTTCACATTAGCTATAGGACCATGTAAAAAAGCTCTGTAGCCAGCCTCTACCTCAGGCTAGTCCAGATGTCATCACTCTAGAACTTCATTCCCACTTTTGCCACTCTGAGAGTCCCCACCCTTTGTGGCATACTCTGCCTAATCACCCCCAGCCCAAAGCCTACAACCAATGTGAGTCTACTCGGAGTGGCTCAGCCCCAAATGGACTCTCTTCTTTCTTGAACAGCTGGAATGCTGCCATATATCTGTCTGTCTATATCTCCAATTTAGTGCTTAATATAGAGCAGAGTACGTGGCCAATTGTTTTCACTGAGAGTAGGATCCACACCCTGTACAACTCATATATCACTTGAGTGCCATCTAGGTACATGCCATGATTTATATAATGTGTGGATGATAAATAGTAGTTAAGAAAGACTTCTAAGTTATCATCGAATTAGGTAAGAAAACGGTATAAAATGATATAATATCCCTTTGAAATCCTCACTTTTCTCCATGTAAAAGGGCTATTCAGCGCAAGGTCATCTTCCTCTTAGTAAGAGAGATGGTAAGATCAGTAGTGCGGCCACTAAAGTTTTATTTCGTTTACCCGCTATATTCAGTAATTAGTTAGCTAAGTAGCCAGATATCTAACATATTTATATTAAACACTCAGTGTCCGTGACTACAACCTCCCTAAAGAAATATATATACCTACATGGGCCTCTAGTAGGTAATACTTAAAAAATCATGTGAGCCTTGTAAAAGTGAGAACAAGAAGACAATAATCTTCCACACCACTCTCAAAAGCTGGGCAATAGTAATAGCTTCCCCACACAGAAAGCTCACATGGATGCCAATAAAAACATAGACAAAATTTATAAAGCTAGCTAGCATTGTTATGGAGAAAATATAAAATCTCATTCTTAAGTAGAAAGGTTTCCTCTAAGAGGCTAGAGTAAAAATTCTTTTCAGTTTTGGATGTCTCATGGCCTGGCCCAGAGTTACTCAACAGAACTGAAGTATGTGGACAGTGTTTTATATGGGGTCTTTGAAGTTAGCACCTGCCAGCTTCTTTGAAGTCCTATCTTTCAAAGTAATGATCCTAATAAAGTTAAAAATAACGGACACAGAAATTCTGTATTCAATTCATATTTCACCTGCTTTCAGCAGGATGAAGTACTTGAAAGGAAGGGGGCGAGTGAGGTTGGGTGCCAAATCATCAACTTCCAGATGACTTTCCTGCCTGCCTTTCACCTACCTTTATCCCCACAAAGCCAGGCTGCCCTAGTTACCACCCAGGACAATCCTCACTCACAGTGCAAGTGGGCACAGGCCTTGCTCGACACAATATATAGAAGCCCTCACATCTTCCAGGTACTTCCCCTGGCGGAAGCTGGAATTCTATTACTGGAGTGTAATCTCTACAGCTTTCCTCCTTCTTGGTGAAGCTGCAAGATTTGGGGGCAAGATAATACTTCAACTTGTCATTCATATCTTTTTTTTTTTTTTTTTTTTTTTGGTGCTGGGGATCAAACTCAGGGCCTTGTGCTTGCTAGACAAGTGCTCTACCACTCAGCTAAATCCTCAACCCCTGCCATTCATATCTTAATAGAGAGGTTGAAATTCCAGTGTTTATAGGACCAGGCAGGAGTAGGATAGGACTAAAGCAGATAGCCCAATCAACAACAGCCAAACAGAGCCATGTACTGAGGGCCCAATGCCATGCCACCCTCTGACTATAAGAAGCCAGAAATCCAGATTTTTAGATGAACTGTCACAATTTTTTAAAATGATGATAATTAACTCTGCTTTGTGAAGGTGCTGTACAGACCAAACTGAAGCTACCTTCAAGCCAACAGCGAAACAAGCTTGCAACCTTGCTCAGTAGTGTGCATGAAGGAAGAGGGGAAGAGCCAGTGCCCACCTGAGGACAAGGGCAGGAAGATGGGGGGTGAAGGGGCTGGTCAAGGGGAAAGCCAAGGAGACTTGCTGTGAGAACGAAATGAGTCAATATGTTTTAAAAGTTTAGTACAGTACCCAAGAATAAGAAGAAAGAAATGTTAGCTATAACCATCACTTTTTCTATAGTATCCCCACAGCTGACTGACTTTATGATTCTGGATATTGATAAAATTATTAGGTTAGCATGTAAATACTCTTGAAGAACCAAGCATGCTGAGGCGATGGAGGTGATAACTTTATCATGATTTCCTAAAATTGGCTTTACAGAACACAAGAGATTGGTAAATGTCTGTGCAGCCTTGCTTGGCTAGGTTTTAATTATATCATGTTCCTTCTATCAACTTTCTGATTTGCCTTCATTTGTCTATAAAAGAGATGCAAAGTAGATACTTGACCTTAGAATTTATCCACAGATTCTAAAGAGATGTGATCATTTAGTAAATATGCCTTGCATTTATCTTAAAGTACCCGGCAACTTTCAAAGTAGTCAGACATTATATGAGGAGACAATATACATTCAAAGCAGATAAGAACAAGAAGTTTAGAAAAATTTACACCCCTGAGAGGGTCTAGAGAACCAGTCTTTCCTGTTGTACTAAAATGATTTTTGACAGTGACCTTCATTATGATCCACAAAATCAAAGAGCAAGAAGGTACCTTTTAGGGCACTCTAATTTGCAGAGCAAACTAAGACCAAGAGAATTCAGAGATTTCCACAAGATCACATTGATCAATTTTGTGTTTTTCCCTATGTCTGCCCTAGCTCCCCTGTTACCATTTTGTTTATATTGTTTATACTGAGATGTTGGACCAGATCCATACTTCTAAAACTAGAATTGTTGTTGATAAAGATGATTATAGATGTCTGTGCAGATTTTACATTTCTTTTGATGAAAAAAATAGTAGAAAAAGATGTAGTTGGCACTCAAAAATACTTGAGGAATGAATAAAAGTTCTTGACACTTCCATGTCATACTATGTTGTGATCTCACCAAAATCTTCAACATTTTATAAAGTAGAGGAAGGAAATGGATATTCTCATGTATTATGTTCTTTGTCAACATGTAATCCATATGGTTCCCATGTCATGACAGCATAAAGCATTTCTATTTCCAAAAGCCCAAAAGATAAATCAAAATGAGTGTTTTTTGATTTCAAAAGATATGATGAAGTTGTAGCCAAAGCCCGTGATTTAGTGATTCCTGAAGATGAGAATGAGGGAAGACGTGGAATTGCCGGCTAAGCTAACTCTGTATTTCTTGCTGTCTCTATACAATGTACTTTTAACTTCTCAAAACTGCAAAAGAATACTTACTCTCATCTAATCAGGAGGAAATGGTGCAACTTTAAATCTCTTACATCAGCCAAGAATGAAAGCATTTTTCAAGACACATATTTACTACAGCATAATTGTTCTCTTTCCAAGAAAACCAATCAGCAAAAATCTTTTGCACATTTGCAAAACACTAAAAAATCACTAATTCTTCCCAATCACATTGTTAGCTCAGTTTATAGCAAAGGTGCTGGAGAAAGAGGCATATTCAGGAATTTTATGTAACTCAAGTTGTATCCTGTTGTTGAGTTCAGTGAGCCATGCCGTGCTCTTAATGTTTAAATAGATGCCCGAATCTTTCTTTGGGCCAAAATAAACCAATTGGTTGAATCTGAAATAGCTACTTTGTTAAAAATTAGAGTAATTTCTAAACAGAATGGTTATTTCCTTATAGCAAAAGAACAAAACCGATTCATAACCTATGCTCACATCTGATGTTCAGCTCTGTGGGCCCAAATGCAATTCTGGAACATAAGCCATGTCAGCACTGAGTGCTTAATACAGGCTAATATATTGGCTCTTCTTAACTGGACTATTAAGTCCATTAACATTTAATGAAACAATTTTAACTTTATCCACAAAAACACGGTGCCTTCCCATCAACTCCCTAAAGGCAAAACAACATAAATTTAAAAGAAAAATAACTATGAAGATTTGCTAAGTGCAAATGATTTCCAGAGTACAGGTTAAGTCCTGAATTTCTATATCAATGCAGTAGGCATTGATTTTTACTACAAAGATAAACCCAAACTGGAAATTACCCTTTACTAACCCTACCAAATAATCTCAGCATGAAAACACGGCATTCTTCTTACTACAATGTAATATATAGAGAATTAACTAACATAATTTCACAAAGTCTTGGTAATCCACTTCAAACTTATGTTGTGAAACATTATCTTTAAAAATATTGTGTTAATTCTTTTCTCTTTACTGCAGTTTCAAAGTGAAACTATATTCACTTTGCCTTAAATGATTAAGATCTAGAGACCAAAGTCTTTTACAGAATCCAACTGTCACATTGCCACAGAGAGATATATGGAACACAAATAAATAAAATTATAATTCACTCAATTGTGCTTTATTCTTCTACCTTCAAAACATATATAAACTAGTTTATATTGGTTCTGAACCTTAATTCTTAACTGTTTTGTAAATATTTTTCCAAAGACCTATTTTAAAACTTCTGCAGTCGAAAGAGGTAAAAACTGGCCTCTTTATTAAGCTTTTTTAAAAAAGAAATTATCATATTCATGTTTCTTAGTGTGATGCTTCTACCTGGACAATTCTACAGATTTTACAATTCTTTACCTAGTCCTCTTAAATTGGATCTCTTTGAAAACAGCTTCCCTCAATTAAAAAAAAAAAAAGCTATAAACATCCATGACTTAAAACCACGCTTTTTGCAAACTTATTTAATAATCTAATGATTAAAAAAGAAGTCCTTTTTTTAACACCTGTCTTGAAATACCTCAAATGGCAGCATCAGGCATTTGAATATCTTTGAGAAACCTGAACATCTAAAGGAGTTAGCAAGACTGATGTGGTTGAGGCTCCAAACATTTGACGTGGCAGTTGTAGAAGTTGTAAATGTACCACAGTAGGAAGCAGCTTTCCATGGACTTCAAAGCACACAGCAGTTAATTATCTAGCTTTCAGGAGCAGCCTGGACTTACCGTGACAGCTGTTAGGCGAGGACACGTGGGTATCTCTACAACTGAACATCAGCCTTCAGACTGTGTCATTGTTCCGCGTGGATCTCATTGGGAAGAAATGCTTAAGGTCTCAGCTTGGTTCAATTTGAATTAGTCTAAGAGTTTTCCCAGATGTTTTCTCAGCATAAGCTTATTTCTCACCCCAGAGCCTGCACCCCGCCGTCGCCTCAGAGCTGTGGTCGACGTGCTGTTCGCATATGCTCCAGCTCCACTTCCAACGCGCGGGATATAACCGTTTGAACTTTCTCTCTCTGTCGTTATGAATTCAACTTGGAGGTATTGTAACTTTGGTGAGAAAAGTAACGTTGCTTCTTTAGGAGCATTTAAAATCTCCCCCACTCCTTATTCCCTCTTCATTTTTTTAACTGACAGAGGAGATTGACTGTTTCTGCCTTGTGCTTAACAGGTGTTGTGTCCTAGGGTGTTCTCCATGGCTGACCAAATAGAGTGGGCCCAACAATTATTTGACTTGCATGAATCTGACCAGGCCTATCTTGTTCTCATTACCCCGGAGCACTCAGTTCTATCTATAACCTCATGAGGCTCCAGATCAACCACGTGAAAATCCCCAGAGTGACTTTGGTAGCTTTCTTGAGCCTACTTCCAAATCAGGGCTTGTAGGGAAAATTGTGCACTTTGCCATATCTGGCACATTTTTAGATGTAGAATTCATTGTTCCTGTACCACATCTGGTGGTCCACAAACAAGGAAGGTGTGTGCCCTTAAGGAAAAAAGAAATGAAAGAGAGAGAGAAGGAAAAAGAGAAAGAGAAAAGGCATTTCTTTGATTAAACCTGCTAATTATGAAAGAATTGAGAAGAGGAAAACTTTTGTAAAAAAGAAAATTATTAAGAACTATTGTAGATGACCTAAATTAGCTTCATTCTTTTTGGGAAAGTTCTGCCCTTAAGGACTCTAAGCCATGCAGTCTCACTCTTAAAATTGGAAGGGAGGAACATGAACAAAAGCCCTCAGCAATAGCCAACCTCTTATTGCCCTGTGTCTTATGCCATTCACTTCAATCAGCCACACACTGTTTCTTGACAGATCCAGAGTTCCGAATGAGGCCTTGCTGATTTAAAGTAGCTGGTAACTATGTGAAATATATACAGAACCATCTTCTGAGGACTTTAAGAATCCAGGACTCTCCTTATCCTTCCATCTGCAGGAGTATGTAAAATGCCTTCATCCTTCTAGTGTGCAAAATGTTTTCAAGCTGCCTGTAAATGTGTGACGTAAGCAATTTGAATGAATTATTATACATACTTATTTTCTTTAAATGTGTTTCTTTGCAGTTTTCAGTTCATCTTACATTAAGCACATTAAGTGCTGAGCAGAAATTGGCTTTGTTTCTTGCAGTGAAATTACACCAGCGGCAAACATTATCAGTATTCTGGGTTCCCTTTGATGCCTTCACCTTCTTGCTGGGTCTGAATAGCTCCAAAAAGCAGGCTGGATAAATTCCCAAGATGCCAGCTGTCGGCCAAAATCCTCAAAGGTGACAGGCCACAGCTGTTTCTTTCTTCTTGGGAAAAAGATGCAGGTCACTGGATACTCCACAAACTTGTGATTGCCAAATGTTCAGGCTCTGCCTTCTAAGGAGATGCTAAGCAAGTCTGCTTCATGGGGAGAGTTCAAACAGTGGACCACACCTAGAGTTTCTGGTCTAAATAATGCAATATTCAATCAATGAATTACAAAACTGAACATGGACAGTTACTTTAAAAATTATATGGTCCAGAGATTTGATTCATAAATTCCTCACTTCCCATGCCCTACCATGTAAGCATATGTTTTGAGCACCACTGAGGCAAAAAATCTACTGTGTTAAAACAGTGTATAGATACCCACAATCGTAACTCATTTTAAACAAATGATATGTAAAGGGATGCCTAATAAGAGAAAAAACAATCAAGCCAGGCATGGTGGCACATGCCTGTAATCCCAGCACTCAGGAGACTGAGGAAGGAGCATCACAAGTTAGAGCCCAGCTTAGGCAATTTAGCAATTCAGTGAGACCTTTTCATGAAATAAAAAATAATGAGACCGGGATTTGGCTCAGTATAAATGGCCTGAGTTCAATCAGTACCACACACATATTCACAATTAGGCAAAGTATATGGAAAGAAAGAAGAAATACATGACTCAAAGAGAGAAAAATATATTCAACCTCACCTATAGGAAGAGAAATGCAAATCAAACATACACCAATTACCGCTTTTCATATAGCTTGTATATTACTAATAGGACTATAAATTGGTACAACCTTTATTGAGAGTAATTTAATAATTAAAGTAATAAATGCATATGTATATAATATTATACATATATATATATACCTTTACTTACCATTTCAACTTTTTGGAACTGAAACATATGTAAAATGATATATGTATATTGTTATTTACTGTGGCATTGTTCGCTAACAAAATGTGTGGAAATAACCAAAGTATCCATCAATAGGGATCAGGTTAAATGAAAGTAGTAGATCCACACAACACAATGCTATTCAGCTATAAATAACAACAACAATAAAGCTTTTCTTAATACCCATGATAGAAGTTCTCCAAACTATATTGTTCAGAGGAAAAAAGGAATAGAGGGAAACTTCTTCAACTTGATAAAGAACATCTACAAAATCTGCAGTTAATGTGATGGTGTAAGAAAATAGAAGTTTTCTCAGTAATATCAGGAACAAGAAGGATGTCCCTTCTCACCAGTGCTTTCTGACTCTGCGCTGAAAGTCCTAGTTCAGAAGATTTTAATTTGATATCCCATTTGTTAATTCTCAGCACTATTTCCTGTACAAATGGGGTTCTGTTCAGAAAGTCTTTGCCAATGCCTGTGACTTCCAACAGAGTGAAAAGACAACCTATACGTCTTAGTTACTTTTTTCCTTTACTGGGACAAAATACCTGACACCTGAGGTTAAAGGAGGAAAGGTTTATTTTGGCTCATAATTTGTAGAGGCCCAGTCCATACTCAGCTGGCTCCAGGGCAGGGTGGCCTGGGAGATGGGCACGGCTGAGGAGTTACAGTCCAGGCAAGGCACTAGAAGGCAGGCAGAAGAGAAGGCAGGCGGGAGGCGGCAGCAGCAGGTACAACAGAAGTAGCAGCCTGCCTCTCCTTTTTATCCTTTCCAGGTTACCCGCCTTTTGTCTGGTGCCACCCACACCCAGGGTGGGCCTTTCTTAATCCCAGCACCACATCCTTAATCCCAGTATCACACACCCTAGATTCAGCCACTTCTGAGAAGCCCCACCTATGACTGCGTGAGGCTTTGGAGGGACAGCTATATACAAACCATAACACTAGAGAATAGGAAAAAATTTTGCCAGCTATTCCTCAGACAGAGGACTAATATCTAGAATATGTAAAGAACTCAAAAAATTAGACACCCCAAATAAAAGACCCAATCATGGGTCTTTGGGTGAAATGAATAAACACTTCATGGAAGTACAAATGGCCAATAAGTACATGAAGAAATACTCAGCATTGCTGACCATAAGAGGAATGCATATTAAAACAACACTGAGATTCCATCTTACCCCAAAAAGAATGGCCATAATCAAGAAATCAAATAATAACAAATGCTGGAAAGGTTGTGGGGAAAAAGGCCTTCTACATTGTTGGTGGGAATGTTAATTAGTACAATTACTATAGAAATCAGTATGGAGATTCCCCCAAAAAACAAAATTAGAAATTCCATATGGCCCAACTATTCTCCTCCTAGGTATCTTCCCGAAAGAATGAAAGGCACTGGATTACAGTGATACATGCATACTCGTGTTTATAGCAGCACACTTCATAATAGCTAAATCTTGGAAGCAGCGAATGAATAAAGTAAATGTGGTATATATACACAATGGAGTAATAAAGAAAAACTTGAGTCATTCAAAGAAAAATGGATGCACCTTGAAACCATAATATTAAGTGAAATAAACCAGACTCACAATCTTAAATATCATATGGTTTCTCTTGTATGAGAAGCCCAAATTATAGATAAAGAACAAAATAAAAGATAGATGATAGGTAATAGGGAGACAGATTTTTCTCAAATGGGAAGGGACTCGAGCGATGGGGGTAGGATGAAAAGAGATGAGAAGGAATTAAGCTGTGTTATGTGCGCATGCCAACTCCACACAAGGAATGTAAATATTATGTACTGCAAACATGTACTAATAAAGAAAAAATAGTGACCTAGTTAAAATGGAAATTGTATACAAATTGTGAAGGAATAAATTGTCTCTGTACAAAGATGACATAATCATCTATACAGAAAATCTGAAATAATTGCCAAAAGTATCCTCCTGGAAGTAAAAAGCAATTATAGCAAGGGTGCAAATTACAAGGTTAATATGTATATAAAACTCAGTCACTTTCCTACATATCAGCAATGGACAAATGGAACCTGAAATTAAAAATTGGTCATCATTTACATTAATGTCCCCCGAAATGAACTGCTTACATATAAATCTTTTTTTCGGGGGTTGCTGAGGATTGAACTCTGGGCCTTATACTTGCTAGGCAAGTGCTCTACCACTAAGCTAAATCTCCAACCCCCTTACATATAAATCTTTAAAATGTGTAAGATCAATATAAGGAAAACTGCAAAACTCTTATGAAAAATATAAGAAAAAAGAATTAAATGGAGAATGTCTCAGTCTATTCAGGCTGCTATAAAACAATTTGATAAACTAGGTGGCTTATCAACAAAAGAAATTTACTTCCCACAGTTCTGGAAGCTGGGAGATCAAAGTTTAGAGGATCGGCTCAGACAGGGTTTGGTGAGGGCACATTTCCTGGTTCATAGATGGTGCCTCCTTCCAGAGTCCACATGCCGTAGCAAGAATGAATGAGTTCCCTCAGGCCAATTTTATAAGAGTGTTAATCCCATTCACAGGATCTCCACTCTCCTAATCTAATCACCTCACTAAAATCCCCTCTTAATACTATCACCTCCAGCATCTATTTTACTGTCAGTTTAGAATTTTTTTTTTTTTTTTTTTTTTTTTTTGTGGTGCCGAGGATCAAACTCAGGGCCTTGTGCTTGCAAGGCAAGCACTCTAATCACTGAGCTAAATCCCCAGCTCTTACTGTCAGTTTAAAAGCCCATTTTGAATTGAAATACTGCCCCAAATATTTAAATTTTATATTTTTTAAAGTGAAGATAATTCCATAATAGTTTATTAATACTGAAACCAAAAAAAATTTTTTAAAACTATAAATTCTCCAAAGAAGAAAAACCAAATCCTAATACTTATAGGATTGTGTACAGGATATGGATTCCTAGTTTAATCTCTGTCTTCTATTTTTTCCTTGTTTAAAACTTTAAACATCAGCCATCAGTCTTAATTGTCTATCCACCTTCTAGAGCCCTAATTCACAAGCCTCCGTCCAGAAGGCTCTGCAGGCAGGGGACACACTGTGCTGTCACGAGTGTGTGGGAAGCAGCCAGCAAGCACGCCCAGCTGTCCTTCCCAGCAGACCGCAGTCCTTGGGAACTCTTAGAAATAGGGCCCGGAACCCTGCAAAGCACTTTTCTCTTCATCTCAAAACAGACAATCGCCTTTACTAAACAAATGCTTCTTTCAAAACCAATTTGTCTACAAGGTCTGTCAGACAAACCGAAGAAGTGATGTCTTTCACAAAAGCCGTGCTTTTTCATGTCACTAGGATGGTTTGTACCATTCTTAGAGACATCCCTCGCCAGTCTCACATCTCGTGGTCCTGCGCTTTCTTGGTGAATCGGCTTCTAGCCTAACGCGCCAGATTTTTAAATGAGCACGACTTCAGGGCTGGTGGTGGGGCAGCCCTACCTCCCTTCCCTTTAGTAGAACTCACTTGCTCCCGCCCAGGACTGCCCTCAGCTGACACCAACGGAATATGCCAAAAAGTTCACATGCTGATTTTTTGATAGGCCCAATGAGGTTAGATACCATCGCTACGCCTAAGCTTTTGGCCATTGCCAAGCTAGGTGCCTGCTGATGAGGGACTGTGGCCAAACTGTTTGGCAGAGGCGCCCTGTTTGGCAATGGAATGGTGTGGTATCAAGTTCGGGTGACGGCTTTCCATTCTGTGGTACTCAAGGAAGATCCCGGGCTGCAGAAAGGGTTTTCCCGACGCAAACTGGCAAAGAAAATTCTGTAATTCAAAGTCAACTCATGCTGAATGGAATCAGTCTACCATGAGATCTTACACTGTTGATGGGAAATCTGTTTCCAGGTTATATATATCGGCAGATCTTGTTTCCTACATAATCGTCAATGAAGGCAAACATAGCGGATATTTTGATAAAAATATTTAAGCTATTCCAATCTAACTAAAGTATTCTCAATCATTCTACAGAACAAAACCTGAAATCTTTTGAAAAATGAACATTTATCTTAGCACAAAAATTCCAAATATGAAATTTCATCCAAAGTAAGTGAAATCAGAAGCATATATTTAAAAGCAATATAGTACAAAAGAAAGCAAGGAAATATTTCATAGTGAAAGACGCTATTGATCTGTGAGGAATAATGAAAAGTCACTTGTTTTCTTCGTATTTTAAAAAATGTTAAAATACATATGGAGAGGGAAAACACCTTAAATAATCCTTTAAAAGTTCCAGCACTGAGTAAATTTCCACATCTACATAAATACTTCTTTAGTTTATCAATAGCAATAGACGTTCATGGTTCCAAAAATTATATGTTACTATAATTGCCCTCTGTGCAAAATAGTGTTTTAATCAATGTATCTTCAGAAAAAATGTTACTTTATTAAGAATCTCATTTTTTAACATCTTCAGTAGCAATTTCAAGCAAAACTATATATATTTATGTAAGACGGAAATATCTCTGGACACAGAGTTTATTTACTGGGCCATAAAAGGCATATTCACATTGAAAGTAAAGTTTCTAAACCTCTCTGTTTCATCATCTTTGTGTACAAAATAGAGCTAATAATATTCAACAGGACTGTTAGAATGATTGAATGAGTACTTGTATGTAATACCTACTCCTTTCTGTGCTTGATACTAATTAACTGTCAAAATAAGTGTCTCTTCTTATTCAACTGGAACTTATTTTTGTCTCTAATTGCATGTGAAATATTTTTGTTCTCTGTAAAAGAAATTGCAGACAGATGGAGATATTTTAGAGGTTTAGGACCTTATGATAAATGAATTTGTTCAGATGATCCCCTTAGCCCCACCAGGAGTAAGTAGTAGGATCTATTTAAGGTGTTGCTCAGGAATTACTAGGAGTGAAGTGACAAATGTCCTTTGAGAACAGCTTTTTCAGGACCTTGGAACCTTTTTCTTTTTGTCCCTCCCACCCTCTTTTCTCTCTGCCTGCCCGTGGGCTACAGTTTGTCTCAGACCTCCTCCTATCATTCAACTGTTGTATTAGTACTTCTCTCTCATTGCTGAGACAAAATACCTGACACCCAAAATTAGGAGAAGAAAAGTTTATTTGGCTTACAGTTTGTAGAGGTTTCAGTCTATAATCAGCTGGGTCCAATGAAAGTGACATGCAGATGGGCAGAAGGCAGCAAGAGAAGCATGGGGGTAAGCAAGGGAAGGGACAAGCCTCTTTCTGTCCCTTATATTTTATCCAGGCTCTCTGCCCTTAGGGTGGGTAGCATTCCCACCCTTAATCCCAGCACCCTTAGTCCTAGTATCACATCTCCAATCCCAGCAGAACTATGCCAAACCAGTCAATAGACTAATTTAGTAATCACGCACTCTAGATCCAGCCACCCCACCTATGACCACATGAGACTTTGGGGGGACATCTAGACACAAATCATAACAACCATCTCCTACTTTCTGCCGCTTTTCCCCTGCTTAAATGTCCTTAAATATCTAATACCCTGTTCATTCCCTTGTTTCCTCTGTATCAAAAGAAAAAAGCAGGTGGTGGGAGCTTACTGACATACTTACAGTTCACGTTGACACTGAATGTCTCTGAAGTCCTAAATTCTGAGGATTTTTTTCTGCATTTCACTCAAATTTAAGTGAAGTAGCAAAGTTTAAGAACACTGAGACATTCCATTCTAATAAAGTGACCTTGAGCAATTTTCTAACTTCCCTGAGTTTGTTACATCATTGATAATACAGGGACAATAATTCTGCATGCACTAAAGAAAGTCATTTGCAACCCAGAGAAAAAGTAAAACAAAATTTTTTTGTTTGCCTGTTTGTTTTTAAGCATTTTATACAATAGACACCTGCCAACCTTACCCTCACTTTGGAGATTCAGTCTGAGATTGAACGCAGACCTGAAGGTACACCTGAGTGCCAGGGTATAATTTGGAGATGTGAACAGGACTGGGGATACCTGTTACAATATAGCCTTCAGTTACATCATTTTTTTTTTAACTTGAACTTGAATAATTTTTCTCAAACAAAATTGCTGCTTAGTGTCCTGGTGGCTTTGTGAAAATGTCATGTATCTAGCTGGATTACCTGATAAGTTACTTTGAGAATCAAAAGGGACAATCTAAAGGGAAGAACAGTACTTTCCTTATTACATGCTGCAACCTAGAGACTTCATACCACAGATGTTCTCTCCCTCCATTTTTCTGCTCTTCAGGCTAAACTCCTATGGTTGATACAATCACTAAGACTCTGGATTGCAATGAACCTTCAAGTCATCTCTTCTACTCCTCCTCAAATGAGGCACTGACAGTACATGTGCTGGACACAAACAGAAGCAGATGGCACTGTCATATCAAAGCAAAGTACTCCCTCCAGTGATACATTTGGGGACTTATGTCCTCATTTCCATCACTGTACTGTGAACGGATATCAGATCATCCTTGGCTATAATCAACTGTGTATAAAAACAACTTCTATTCTTAATGATCTCATTTGAATTTGGTGATGAGCTTTGAGAGTTAACTGCAGTTCTTATAAAGTTAAATATACTATGATATTCAACCAATTTGCTCATACTTGAGTATTCATGGCAGCTTTATCCATAAAACCCCAAAGTAGAAGCAACTCAAATGTCCATCTGCTGATGAATGGATAAATACACTGTGATAGATGCATGCAAAATAATTCTACTAAGCAATAAAAAAGGAATGAACAACTGATACTCAGCAATATGAATAAATCTCAAGAGCATTATGCTAAGAAGCCAGACACAAAAGACTACGCACTCTATATTACATTTGTGCAAAATTCTGGAAAAGGCAAATCTGTATAGATGTAAATCAGAGCTCTGTTTGCCATGGGCCAGGTTAGGGGGAGGGATTCAGCATAAAGTTATAAGAGGCAAGTTTCAGAGGTGATTTTGATGATGGTTGTATGACTGCACATACATGTCACAACTCATTGAAATATTAAACTTTTAAAATTCAATTTTATTTTGTATAAACTTTACTTCAATAAAGCTGATTTTAAAGAAAAAGTATCTGCTGAGATTCTTTTAATTTTTAGTCTAACAATCAGTTTATTTACATGAATTAACCCAGAAAATAAAAGATCATAAACACGGTAACTAAAGTTTGTCAGGTGAAATACATTTGAAGTGTTCAGATCCTGAACAAATTTATCCTTTCTGTTTAAATATTTTATTAGTATGTGTTTGTAATACATAATAGTGATGTACATTTTGAGGAATTGGCGCATATACGTGTAAGATATCTTAATCATTTTGCAACCCTTTACCCCCCTCTAATCTCCTGCCTCCCATTGATTCCCTTTACCTTTTTTTTTTGTGCGACTATCATGTTGTTATTATAATATCGCTGGAATACATAATCAAGTAAAATTGAAATATCAAGTAACCACTTTGTCTTTTCTTGATTTTTAACTAATTACAGAAGGTTATTCCCATGACTTGATCCTTAACTACAACTCTAATTTATGAAATCTTCATTTTACTGACAAATCAGTACAAAAATCTCCAGAGCCACCCAAACTGAGCCGAATTTCATCTTCCTTGTTCTACTCCCACTTGAAGCTCTCTTATCATTTACTAATTAATCTTATCATTTACTAATTAATTCATTATTCCTCATCCACTTCCAAAGGATCCCAAGCAACTTCATAAATAAATCAGGCAAGGATAATAACAGAGAAAAAAATAAAGCACAAATAAATGCAGGGTGAAGGGTTGAAGTAACTGCCAGAAGTGGCTGCAAAATTTGCTCTAAATTTGTAAGTGACCCAGAAAAGGGGTGAACATGTACTGTAATAATATTTGAAATGTCTACAAAATACAGAAAAACCTGAGTATTAAGGAAATACAACATTATTTTTGATTCCAAAATGAATGAGAAATTTTTCCCATGAACCCTCTGTTAGAGGAAATAGCACACCATAGTGAATGTCTTCAATAACACATTGAGAAAGCCATAATACTGAGTTCTTTGTGGCATTCTTAAAGTCACAGAAAAAGCTAAGAAAATGCCCCACTAGGGAGGTGTATATGATGGCTGGAGGACAAAAATGATCCTGGGCAGGTAGGGTGTTACTTTTCACTGTAACTGCTATTTTCCACAAATTACCTTTTGCAGCTACATATACTGCCAAACAGTGGTTAAGTGTACAAATTGCGGAGGCAGCCTGCCTGGTTCAAATTCCTGCTCTAAAATTACTAGCTGCAGAGTGCTGGCAAGCCCTGTGCATTACCTCTAAAGTGGGGATTAGAGAATATCCACCTCATTAGGTTGTTGAGAAGGTTAAATGAGTTGGTGTGTGTGAGAAGCTTGACAGTAGGTGTTAGCTATTACAGTACTAATGATAGCATCAAAGTGCTGTTTTGTAAACGTTGTCTTGGGATAGGCCAAAACGATATTGCTTCAGGTACAAAGCTCAACAATAGATTTTAGTCAAGAGTATAGATTTGAATATTTTACACACCTGAAAATTGGTTGTCGTGCTTGTGGAGTTTATGCAGCTAACAAACCCAATTTGTTTGGGTTTTGCTGCGTGTTTTAAAAGACAATATACTACAAAGTATTGTTGAAGGAAATGAAAGAATATCTCAGTAAATAATACATGTTTATGGATCACAAGGTTTAATTTGTTCTATTAGCAAGAGTCCCCAAGCTGATCTACAAACTCAACACAATCTCTACCAGAATGCTAAATTGTTTTATTGCAGAAGTGAAGGAACTGATCATAAAATTCGTATGAAAATGAAAGAATCCAAAACAGCCAAAAAAATCTTAAAAAAGGAACATGGGAGGATTCACACTTCTCAATTTCAAACTCACTACAGGTTGAGCAACCCTAATTCTAACTCTGAAATTCTCCTAACTCTGAGATTTTCATGATGCCACAGGTGGAAGACTCCACACTTGACATCAAGCGGAAACTACAACCAAAAATGCAGGTGCACAGCGGAATTTATTTAGCATTTTTTGCCTCAAAGACAAAAAGACTCACATGACCCCTTCAGCTGCCATAGGTCTTTTTGTGCACACTCACACCTCAACACACAAACACTCCCATGAAGAGTATAAAATGACACGTGTACAAGCTGGATACACCAATGGCAGGCTACCCACAATGCCACATATGGCGCCAAGACCTATATGTAAGACATGTGTTTGTTTGCTGGTTTTGTGGGGTTTGTTTTTGTTGCTACTTGGCTTGTTCTCTGCTATGGTATAAAGATTTAAAAAAAAAACTTGAAAATGCCTAAAAGGCTTGAAGATGAGCCTGTGAGAAGAAAAAGAGGAAGTATTTCTATTTTAGCTTGACAGAAAGTCAAGCTATTGCAGCAACTAGACATTAGTGTGTGAAACATCTTACAGGAGAATGTGTGCTAGAATGACTGTCACACATGACCTGAGGAAACAGAAGGTAAACCACTGCAGTTCTAGGTTGGAAAGAACAAGCGGAAGTTAACAAAAAGATAGAAATACATTTTGTAAAGTTAAAACTAAAGATTCCAGTCATGTATTGAAAGAGTGAATAGCTTAATGTCAAAGCAAACACGTTACTTACTGATATGTTGGTAAGGAAACAAGCAAAGGCCTCACACAATGAAATGGAAATGGAAGGGAACTATGAATTTTCGACAGACTGACTCCAACAATTTAAGAAAAGGCATGGCGTTAAGTCTTTAAAGATTTATAGCAACAAAGCATCTGTTGATCATGAACTAGAACAGAGAAACTCATTGATGAGTCAGGAATGATGGTGATACCAGACCATATTGTTCACATGGGTGGCCGAGATAGCAATACTTTTGCTTTCTGATGGCTCAATGTATACAAACTTTGTTTTATGCACAAAAATATTAAGAATGTATAAAATTCTCAAGTGATGTGTATGTGTATATAAATGTGCAAGTAAACATATATACATATATAAGTATATAAATGAATTTTGTGTTTCAGTGTGGGTCTCATCTCCAATATACCTCAGTATGTACATGCAAAAATTTTAAAATTAAAAAAATCTGAAATCCAAAACACTTCTAATCTCAAGCATTTTAAATAAAAGATACTGAACGTATAGAAAGCTACAGAAATCAAGACAGGATGGAAATACTCTTAGGACAGACATGTCTACCAATAGAGTAGAATTGAGTCCAGAAATAGAGTTTAGTTGAGATTTATGACTTTTACTAAGGATGACAATTTTACTCAGCATGAACTATAGAGCTAAACTTAAAAGCTAAAACTATAAAACTTTTAGAAGAAAACATAGCAGTAAATCCTCATGACCATCACTTAGACAATAATTTCTTAGATATGACAGCCAAAGCACAAACAGCAAAATAAAAATAAATTGGGCTCTATCAAAATGTAAACTTTTGTACTGCAAGCAATACCACCAAGAAAGTAAAAAGCCAGCCCACACAATAGGAGAATATATTTGGAATCATACACCTAATAACAGATTTGTATTTAGAATATGGAAAGAACTCTTTCAACTCAATAATAAAAAGACAGCTCACTGGTTAAAAATGAGTGAAAGATTTGAATAAGCATTTCTCCAAACCTGATATATAAATGGCCAGTAAGTACATGAAAAGATGCTCAAAATCACATCAGCAGGGAAATACAAAATTACAATTAGCAATCACTTCAAACATACTAGTATGGCTATAATCAGGCAATCATAAATGTTGGCTAAGAAATGGAAAAACTAGACCCTCACCCAGTGCTGGTGGGATGAAAATTGATGCAGGCATTTTAGACTGGCAGTTCCTGAAATGTTAAACATAGAGTTACTATCTGATCTAGCAATACTATTCATATAAATCCAGGAGGAAGAAAAATACCTGCCCCCCCCCACGCCAAAAACTTGGATACAAATGTTCATGACGTTATTCATACAGCAAAAGTAGACACTAGCTAAATGTGCATCGATATGTTTTATCCATGATGAATGACCTAGCAAAATGTGGAATAGCCACAGTGAAATATTATTTGGCAATTAGAATAGAACACTGATATGTACACAAAAGATCTTTGGAAACATTATGCTAAGTGAAAGAAACCAATCACAAAAGACCACAGTGGGTAAATCTCGGTAGACAAATGTATAGAAACAGAAAGTAGACTAACAGTCGCCTAGAGAAAAGGGGAGGCATGAGGGAATGAGAAGTAACTGCAAGTGGGTACAGATTTCTTTTGAAGCTTATGAAAATGTTCTACTGTCTCAAAATAAAAAATAAGAGCTGGTGGGTGTAGCTCAGTGCAAAGGCTTTGGGTCCAATCCTTATTATTGAGGGGGGAAGAAAGGAAGAAAAAAGAAAAAAGAAAAGAAAAAGAAAATGCTCTTGTGGTAAGTTGTGTAACTGCAAATATCTAAAAACCACTTAATTGTATGCTTCAAATTGAATTTAGCATAAAATGGCTGAATTTTCCAGTATGTGAATATATCTCAACAATAATTTTTAAAGACAGTATAACTAGTCACCAAGCCACTGCAACTTGCAGATTTTGAAACTAGCTCTTGAGAGAAAAATGAGCTGCTTTGGTATATTTATTGAAATCAAACTTTCGATTGAAATTAGACAGCATTGTGATCACTGTCACAAGTTCTAGGTCTAGATCTTGTATAATAGCAATAAAGGGGAAAAGTCTGGGTAGTTAACTAGTTAGTTCCTGGGTCTGGCCAGATGTGGTCTCTACTGTTTCACGGACTGTCCGTGGTAATTGTTTGACTCTCAGGCTAGCAGGCTGCCCTATGCTCTGGAACACATTTCCAGGTCAGTTGTTCCACCACCAATTAGTGTGTGTGCTCAAGGGGATGCAAGCTGATTTTAACATTATCTCAAACAAAACATAATTAAGAAGGTAAGTATCTTGCCAAAAAATTACATAATGCATTCCAAAGCCCATTAAAAATGAACTTTGGGCCAACCATGCTGAATACATGCACTTAGCATCGCTTTAAATAGTTAACAGTTATGCCTGCTCATGTGGAGTAAAACTTTTTTTAATTTAAATTTTTTAGGATGAAGTAACTCTGCTACTTCAAGTTTCACAAGAAAAGGTGAACCCGCCAAAGTCTCAAACACACTTTTACATGTCTATTCATGACCTCCAATTCCTTACAATCCAAAAATGTTCAAACACTTCACTGTTCACAGTTGGACTGCAACCTGGGCATCGCCTGAGAGATCCACCTCAAACTACTGAGTCAGAATCCGCACTTTAATAAGATCCCCAGGCAACTTATGGGCACATTAAAATGGAAGAGGCCTTGCTGTCACAATCAACCAAAGCTGAGTGTACAGAAGTCTCTCAAAAATTGGACAGTGGGTCATTTGAGATTACAGCAACCTCAAAATGTCCCTATTTAATTCAAAATGTTTAACATGAATATACATGATACTTAAGAAAGAAGTCTTTACTTAAACAGTGGGCAGATGTTCCTAAGGGAAAATTTCCCACTTTCCAAGTTGTCCCTAATTCTTCCTCCTGGCTTTGCCCTTCGGGCCCCAGTGCCACATCCATGGGGAAGTCCAGCCTGACACTTAGGCTGACAGCTGTGGGCAGCTAAGGGTCACAGATGACAGGAGAGTTCCTGGGTGAAAGATGATCCACTTATCCATGCAGAAAAGAGCAGTTCAGACTGGAAAGCACTTCTTTCTGCTCCCACTCATATAGGTCAAGAGTGGCCTTTGTGCTCCTTCGAGGTTCCAACTCTTAGCCTACAGGTTTCACATAAGAGGAACCCATGTTATCCCTTCACCCACACATATCCCTTTCCTGCAAAGGAAGTGCATAATGCCAAGTAACTGGAAGGTCTTCCCACATGGATCAGTGGGCTCCAAGCCATGGTGGGGGTGGAGGAAATGGAAAGGGCTGAACAAGGATTCTTGGAGGGTGATATTTGAAATGCTAGTCCTTGGGCTCTAACCTTAAGAATTTGATTCAGGCCATAGATATGCCAATTACCTGGATGTGATCATTACGCATCATACACATCCAATGAAAAGTCATGCTGCATTCCATAAATATTTACAATTACTGTAAGAGAATTAAAATAAATATATATATTTTAAAAGATTACAATTCATGAGCTCTTAAGCCCAGAAATTTGCATTTTTAACAAATGTGGTTGTTAATTATGATATGTCACCCTAACTTGAGTAAGAACTGCCTACCAGATTAGTAAAGTTCAGGGTGTGTCTGCGGATGACTGATGTGTAACCCATCAAACTGATGGGGGAGGGGGACACCCACCCTGGATGTGGGTAGCACCAACCAATAGGCTGGTAGTCTGGACTGAATAAAAAGAGAAGGAAGGAAGTGAGCCCTTTTTGGAGAGCTCTGGTCTTCACTATTGCATTTGGGGGTGTTGGTTTCCAGTTTCCTGAGCCTTCAGAACAGGCTCTTCAACCTTCCCATGCAGACCACTCAGCCTTCCAACACAGACTCACACAAGTGACTCCATAGTGAGTGTCCAGGCCTTCAATCTTCGCTACTGGATCCTCTGGCCCTACAGCACAAGACAGCCGTTTTGGACTCTTCCACCTCTGGTCACAGAAAACCATTGTGATTCTTTCACGTTCGATCCTATAAGCACACCAAATAATTCTCTTTGCATAATTATTTTAGACTGTTTTTGTTCCTCTAAACAACCCTATTACAACAGTTTCCCCCAAATGGTTCTGGCATAGGAGGTTCAAGCCTACACATGATACATGAAGAAATAGTGAGATATGGGTGCTCTTTGATTTATGATGGGGATGAATTTATGTTCCAATCAACCCTTGTGTAATTTGAAAACATCATAAAATGAACCTACCTAATCTGCCAGCATTATAGCTTCATGACACTGCATAGTTGTTTGCTCTCACCATCCAGTGGCCAACTAGGAGTTGGGCTTGCTGTTCCTGCCTAGCCTCAAGAAAGAGCATCGTGCCACATACTGCTGGCCCAGGAAGAGATCAAAGTTCAAAATTTGAGGCAGAGTTTGCAATGGATGTCTATCACGTTTGCAGCATTGTGAAGTTGAAACATCCTAAATTTAACAGCTATTCTAAATTCAAGACCTGTAATCTGTTTGAGGATAGCAGTACCACCCCAGCAAATAAATAACTTACTCTTTCCCATCTACTTCTTCTTTTTTTTTTTATTTCTGGAACTGATGCAACTTTCCCGAGCTTTGTAGTAGTCACTGTGTATTACTAAACCACTACTGTTTGCAGCGAACTGTACACCTGAGGCTTCTTGCTGCTCGCAGACTGGGTGTAAGTGACAGGTGAGCAGCAAAGGGCGTGACCACATTAGAGAACTATTTCTCAACTTCCCAGAAAAATGACAAATTGACCATTTCAAGACTTGTGAAACAGATTAACCAAAACAACTGCGTTACCTAACCAGAATTACCAAAACCTCTATGGAGCACCAAGGCTTTCTGGGTGGGAAGGTCGGTTCTGTACCGCGGTTCCAATTCTACTGTCTCCACTTACATTCAGTTTAATTTCTCTGTTTGTTTCCTTGCCTGTAAGATAAACTCATAACACCTACCTCACTGAGTTGGTAGAAGGATAAAATGAAGCACATAAATATCTAATTGCTACACACACCTCTAAGACTATAGCCAACATCCATTCTTTTTCAGGTGAAGACCACAGAGTCATGGTGAGTACACCCGGACATGGTTGCAGGGGTTAATTTGAAACTCTAAGTGAAAGAAAAGAAAAAGCAGAATTAAATTTTATCTTTAGCGTCTTTGGGAGTTTACTGCCATACTCTGTCCCTTCGACTCCCAGCTGGGGTGTAAGGAGGCAGGTGCGCGGAGCAGCCCGGCGTGCTCCGCAGAGGCGCAGAGCGCGCGCCCCGGCGGGGATGCGGCGGCCGCGCGCGCCCACGTGACGGCAGCTATAAGAGCGCGCGGGGCCGGCGCTCGGCTCCCACCGTCCTCCTGCTGCTCGCTCCGCGCAGGGCCGCCGGGGTCTCGGGCCACAGAGCTGCGGCTGCGGCGCCGCCCGCGCCCCGGACGGCACCATGGCAGGTACGCCCGCTGCCCACCGCCGCCGGGACCCCGGCGCGGCGCCCCGGGGATCGCCGCCGGGCGCCTCCCTCCCCGGCCCGGACCCCCGCGGGACGCGGCGCCGCGAAGTTGCGGGTGCCGGTGTCGGCGCCCCCCGGAGCCCACCGCCCGCCCCCCGCCGCGCGGGAGGGGGCGCCAGGCAGAGCCGGGCCGCGCCCGCCCCGTTCCTGCTTCCGTCTCTGGCCCTTCCTCCTCCTCCCGGGCAGGGCGGGTGGCGGCGCGACTGCGCCGACCCCTGGGGTGCGACCCGGGATTTCCTGGGGTGCCCGGCGGGAGCCCCGGCGGGATCGCGGCAGGCTCCTCGGCCTCCGCCGGCTGCAGCCCCGGGCGGGGCGGTGGCGAGGCGCAGACGCCGGCGGCCTCACCGGACTCCTGGGCCCCCCTCGCGGGCCCTGGCGGACACGCTGAGCCTATTTTTAGGCCTTTGGGGCCGGGTTGCGGGGAGTTGGGAGCCGGGCTAGCGTCCCCGGGGGCGGACCTCGCCCCACTTGTTGCGAAGCGTCTGGGCCTCTGGATAGATCTGCCCAAGGACTGGGGAGCTCGGGGTACCTGCTCCCGTCCCTGTCCTTGTAATCTGCGTTGTTACAGCGATTGAGCTGCTAAAAGCTTGCAGGTGTAGCCCGGAGTTCAGCTGTCTTCAGTAAGGTTAAACTCTACCCAGCTGTCATTGGGCTTTTCGAGCTCATTTATGGTGTTAGTGGAGTCCGGTTCGTCTGTGTTCTAAGCATTTGTCCTCCCCCTTATGTAGTCTTGGAAATCGTCCATGTCTTTGCTTCCCCAAATCCTTGACTCCTACCCACATTAAACTTTTCTCCATGGTCCCCTGGAATCTGTATCACTTGGGGCTTAAAACATAAGTCATTGTTCTCGGATTAAGTACCTTTGGTGAAAAATGACTTTGAAATGTTACTGTCTCTCGATGGGTTGAAAATAATAGAAGCAAGTACAGACAGAGGCTGATGGCATGTCGAGTGGCAGTTGTCACTGTCGTGAGCATTCTTACAGTGTGACGGGGCGGGGAACACCAGTCTTTCTGCAGTTTAGTAGTGGCCTGCCTTTTGGGTCAGGGGTGGGGGGGTGCTGCTCCCCTGGACAAGCCCCAGCTGCCTCTCGTGTCTCAATGGAATTTCCAGTACTTCCAGCCTCCACGTTGAAAAATGGTCAAGAAGAATGAGGAAACCCAAGACAGAAAGAGAGTGACTTCATGACAGAGTCTCCTTAACTCCCTGGCTGGACAACAGTGCCCCTAAGTGACCCCTGCCAGAGTTTGATTTTAAGTACCCTAAGTGTTTGGATGCCCACCAACCTGCTAATGCTATAATCCCCTTGGAGTTGGAGACTAGAATTGTCCCAGGGAAAGCCTGGAGCAGTTTGAAAGGCTGGAAAGGCGAGGATTGCCCACTAGGAAGTTCCTACTTGTCCAGAAGCTGTGCCTTCTTCTCATCTAACAAGTGATAATTGAAGATTGGTGCCCATGTGTGTATTGGCGGGGGTGGGGGTGGGGGTGGGGGTGGGGGGGTGCGGCTCAGGAGCCAGGTTGGGGATACCGCTTGCTTTTCCAAAGAGGAGAAGGCAGGTTTGTTAGAATTTGGGTGGTCTCTAAATCCATTTAATTAAGATTGGTCACTAGATAGCAGCGTTAGGGAGGGAAGACCTCTCCTTTCTGGAAACTGAGTTTTGCTCTAGACAGAGGAAGGAGA
This sequence comes from Hystrix cristata, assembly GCA_004026905.1. Classification (NCBI taxonomy): domain Eukaryota; kingdom Metazoa; phylum Chordata; class Mammalia; order Rodentia; family Hystricidae; genus Hystrix; species Hystrix cristata. Next base: position 28,464 of record PVJO010011164.1, read on the forward strand.
AAGTACAAAGCGGCTGAGCCATGGGCAAGCTGTCACTTTGCACTCCTGCAGTCCCAAGCTACTTGGAAGGCTGAGGTAGAGGATCAGATTTGGGACCAATCTGAGCAATTGACCTACCTACCTAAATAAGTAGGTGGATGGATGGATGGTTGGTTGGATGGACGAATGGATCGATGTATGGGCGGGGGATGTAGCTCAGGGGTAAAACACTTGCCTAGCTTGCATGAGACCTTAGGTTCAATCCCCAGTAACTACCCCCCCCACACACACTCCAAGGAGCTGATTTTGCTGAATTATTGTTTGAAAAGGATTCTAGGCTTTGTCCAGTTAAGATATTGTAATGAGTGTTTTTTCTTTCCTTTGTATCAAGATCAGGCCTTTGTGACACTGACCACAAACGATACCTACGCCAAAGGTGCCCTAGTCCTAGGCTCGTCTCTGAAACAGCACAGGACCACCAGGAGGCTGGTTGTACTCGCCACCCCGCAGGTCTCAGACTCTATGAGGTGAGGACCGAGCTGCCTACCTGTCTGCCTGCCTGTCTGTCCTTGGGGACCTTGATAACTGTCCATCTGTCCCTCCTTAAGGCCCTGACACCCTTCTGCCATTTCTGATGTCAGTGGGCATTGAAGTCATTCTTTCCAAGGGTTAGGCAGAGTAGAGAAGATGAGAATTGCTGAGTGGAGGACTCCTGGGTCCGAAACCTTCTTTCTGCTTTTGGGAGATACTCGGACCAGGCTCCCTCCTGGGAGGCAGTGCTCTGACCTTCCTCTTCCTGATTGCAACTAGGATGGAGAGAAGGCTGTTACTATCTTACTCTTTCACTCCTGGCATTCCCTGGTGGAATGCACCTTTATATCTTAACAGTTCACTTACTGTTTTCCCAGAATGCGTCAGTGACTACAGTGTTTGCCATTTCAAACCAGCAAAACCCTCAGGTAACTGTACATAAAATAGCAATTTTCTCCGTTGCTAGTTGACATTTGTAACCTAAAGATCTTTATTCATAACGTAATACACTGGAATCTTTATCAAAGAGCTTTCTGAACCGAGGGTTTTGCATGGGGAAGCATCCTGAGAGGCCTAAGCTGCTTTTTGATTGGATTAGTTCAGTTTGATTTGTTGAAATTAAAAAGTTATCTGAATGGACTACCTAGTTCCTAAATACTAACTTCAGGGCACAGTTGCAGCTTTGTGTTATGTTTATTTTTGCAGTCTCCCAGCCCTTTTAGAAATTGAAAAATATATATTTATATATATTCCAAGGGCATCTAAGACATGGGCATTATATATGCATACGTATATCTTCCACACTAATGACCTTGTTTCTAAATGTTTACTTAGATGCCAAGAAGGCTGTTCCTAATGTGTAGTACATTAGTGAGGATGGAGTCAGAAGCCGATCTAGTCTTGGATCCCCTCCGCCACTGATTCCCTGTAGTTCAGTGGTGCCCTGCTTCTTACCAAAAGATCAAGCTTGCTATGTGAACTAGAGCCTATTTTTTGCAAGTTTGGATACAGGATACAATAGAAATATTTTCTGCATATCTGACTTTGTTATAAACTTTTAATGATGACTTATTTGTATGTATGTTTTCTCTCATGCTTTAGTGTCTTACCTAAGTCTACTCTACTAGCCTCCCTCAGAAACTCTCTAAAATAAAGATTCAGTTAATTCTGTGCCTGGAGAAGTGTTGTACCTTGCAGACCAAAGTGAATCTCATTATGCCCAAATAGAATGCTAAGCATGCCATGAATGCTGGTAATATTGAATCCTAAAAAAATGGCAAACTAATAGCTAAACCTTTTAAGTTCTTTTCAGGACACAGAACTTTGGGCAATTCTCAGGCAATTGCTTTAGCAAAAGTGATGAGTTACAGGTTTAATTACACAGTGTATGCACATTGTTTAGTATGATTTGTAAAACATGCAGTAGTCAACAAGTATCAATTCTACCAAAATATCATTGTCAAATACATGGGCTGTTGTAAAGATATACATAATATCTTACCAGATTAGTTTCCCAACTTGCCTGGTATTCATTGACAATAAAAAATACAAAACAACTTCCGCATAATAATATTTTAAGGAAAATACTTTAATCTCACCACAAACAGGTATTACTTTAGTGAAATTAATTGCATAGGCAAATTAATGCAATTTTTTCTAAAGTAAATTAGGACAGATTTAGGGGGGTGTACTACACCAAAGCAGCAGATTGTTCTGGTAATTGATGGATAGGGCACTAAAGCAACAGACTTCCATGAGATGGGTCACTTGTGAAAAGATTCTCAGTGCTGTTTTCTGGAATTTATTTTGACAGAAAAGTTTTAGAGACAGTCTTTGATGAAGTCATCATGGTAGATGTCTTGGACAGTGGCGATTCTGCTCATCTCACTTTAATGAAGAGGCCTGAGTTGGGTGTCACGCTGACAAAACTTCACTGCTGGTCACTGACACAGTATTCAAAGTGTGTGTTCATGGACGCGGATACTCTGGTGAGTGTGGCTTTGAGGGCTGGAAAGGTGCACGTAGTAAGGGAGACCTGGTAGGCATTCGAGGAATGCTGTCAAGACTTGCGTGTAAAGTTCAGATAAAACCAGTATCATAAAAAGTGTCAGGTGATGAAGGAGAGTAGTTCCAGGCTGCCTTATAGCTGTCATCATCTTTTGTGTTAGATAACACAGGGAGAACGTCAGAAAGTTAGGCTGCAGCAAAACATTTCTGTGATGCTTTTCTACCCTTTGAATCAGGTCCTAGCAAATATTGATGATCTTTTCGAGAGAGAAGAATTGTCAGCAGCACCAGACCCGGGGTGGCCTGACTGCTTCAATTCCGGAGTCTTTGTCTATCAGCCCTCAGTTGAAACGTATAACCAGCTGTTGCACCTTGCTTCTGAGCAAGGTAGTTTCGATGGTATGTATCTGCTCTCTTCATCTCTGATAAGCTATTTGATTTCCAAGGGCTCTTGTTCTCAGAGATATAAATGTTGTGGTTTCTTGTGCCTGAAAGATAAATGAGATGTAGCAAGCAATTTAAATTTTTGGAAATACTGTGTGTGTATACGTGCATCTTTTTTTCTATAGGTGAATAAGACTAGCCTCAAGTGAGGTAGAAAACTGTACAGGGCTTGCCATTAAATGGCCTGAATTATAGTATGATAAATTATAATAGGACAAATGTGAGGATTATTCAAAAATAAGAAAAAAAAGTTTGGCAAATAACAAGCTTCTGACTTTAGGTCTGAAAGTGTAACTATGCCTGCCTAGCGTACATGAGGGCCTGGCTTCAGTCCCCAGCACAGAAAGCAACGACAACAAAAAAAACCTTCCAGCTTCTGTCTTTAAACTTGAGTAAACTTAAGTTCAAGAGGGTTTGACACCATTGTCTCCCTGGAAACTTGGGAAATAAACTTGATAATTTGGTTGTCATCCTCTTGGGAGGCATCGAAAAAGAAGACAGAAAGTTTATGCGAATGATCTTTGCTTCCAAACTCTCATTTCCTTAAGACTACATATCAGCTGAAGTGGTATCTGCCAGGCTGCAGAGCAGAGCACAGAGTTGGAGAGCATTTTCTGTTGTGTGTACAGCAAGCTTGACTTTTCATGGTGTAGAGCATTTATCCTTCAGAGAATTTTTTTTCTGTTCTGTTTTTGTTTTCGTTTGCAGAGCTGGGGATCAAACCCAGTGCCTCAAACATGCTAAGAAAGTGCTGTACCACTTGTGAATTTTGATCCAATGAATTAAGTGTGCTTCCATGTCAGGCTGATCTCTGAAATAATAAACCATTTTTTAAAAGACAAAACAACAAAACCACACAAGGTGAAATGGGTAGTTCTTTTTAAAATTATTTTTGGTGGCTCCTTTAGAAAAGGAAAATACCTATTATATCAAGAAAGAAGGGCATGCCCTTAGAAGCAGCCAAGCAGTGACTTAGCATGTGATGTGTGAAGTTGTGGCAGAAGCACAGGCAGGGAGTGTGGGGCTGGAACAGAGGCCTGAGCCCTGCAGCAGACACCTGAACCAGGGAATTCTTCCCACTTTGTTCCCTCTATAAGGTACATCTGAGATTCGGGATAATACATACATGTTTTGGAACTGACAAAGCAAGCCTTTCTCAGTAGATTAACATTCAGACTGGGTGCTGATAAGATTCATTTCTACTAAGTAGTTACAAAGTTTAAAATAAAAATCTTAACTGTTGGGGACTGGGGATTTAGCTCAGTGATTAGAGTGCTTGCCTTGCAAGCACAAGGCCCTGAGTTCGATCCCTGGCATCTCAAAAAAAAAAAAAAATCTTAACTGTTTCAGAAGAATAACAGATTTTCAGATTACTCTAAAACCTGAGACTTAAAACATTTCAGAGTATCCATAAAACTGATACTGGGCTTTTGTTCTTGCTGTTCACAAAATTGAGTTCAGTTTAGTCATTTGATTTTGAATTTGGGATTTGTAGCTATTTGAAATCTAATTGAAAAGGATAAAGAAGTTTAAGTTTCAATGTTTCATGATTTGGCTGGTTTACATTCTAAGACAGTAGTTTTCAATCAGAGGTGGTTCTGGGATATTTGATAATGTCTGGAGACATTTTTGATTGTCTGAACTGAGGTAAGTCAGGTGCTGAAGCAAGAGATGCTGCTAAATATCCTACAAAGTATAGCACAGTCCTTCACAATAAAGAGTTATCCAGCCCACAGTGTTATAGTGCTGAGGATAAGAGACTCTCCGCTATGCTAAGGCAGTAAATGCTCAGAAATAGAACAGACGTATCTGACCATAATAAATGACAGCATCTAACAAGAAGTATGGTCTTGTTTTAAACAGTCTGAATGAGAAAACGTGTTGAACATTCACTGTGGTCAACAAAACTGTTTCACTTTACCAACACGTTTTTGGAGCCTACTATTCTCCTTCCATATAAGGATCGAAAGCTATGTTAGTATTCAAGTTCAGAGGATGTATTCTTTCTACTGCTTATACAGAAACTGTTACCTTTGCATAAAAAGAGGAGAATATTTTTAGCAGAAGTCCACTGTTTGTCTTAACCTTCCTGTCAGTGTGACTTTCTTCATGTCCTCTCCTCTAATTTGAAGGAAGTAAGTGCAATTCAGCCATTCAGCGCAACCATTCTCAATTTCAGTAAGTGAATCACATTCTAAAGAGATCTTATGGCCTGCCAACTGCCTGAAACCCATATGATTTTAATCTGAAAAGAGAACCTAGCTTCTAACCTAGAAGAGTATTACATGTTGTTGGGAGATAAGAATTTAGATACCAAACAGTTATATGCCACGGTAAATTATCCAGAGTTCAATTTTAGAATATGAAACTAATAAACTGAGTGAGATCAACCTGGACCACCTCCGGTCGCCTAGAGTCTAGAGGCACTAGAGGAGTTGATGAATTTGTTGTTAAGCAGCCTGAGTATGTGCAAAGTGCTCAACTAGAAAGCACTTTCTGCTTTTTCAGCGAGAACCTGAAACCACTGTGAGAATCTCCCTGTGCCTGCTAGCACATTTCATTATTCAGCAGCAGGGTTCCAGGCACTGGCCTTCCTCACTTACTAGCTGGTTGTAGTGAAGGATTGAATTTGCTGTGTTAAAAGAAATGCTGAATTGAAAGGGTTAAACCATCATCTCTGCAGATGAATTCAGTTCTCAACATGTTTCCCTTTAGCAGAAGAATAAGCTAGCACTCTTAAATGAAATGTTGTTTCCACTTGAAGTATGTGCTGCTGAGCTTTACTTATTAAAAACAAAATAAAACAAACCTCTCTTCCCTGATTGCCTGCCCTTCTGTGGAGGGGTTTGCAATCTGCTTAGATCGTTACCTGTGTGACAGAAACACTTATGGGACTTCTGCTTGATATCGATAGAGTATTTGTTTATAAACAATGTCCTTAGTCTAATGGCAGTAACCTTGCTTTGCCCGAAGTTTTCCATATATTTATTTTATAAAAATTATATAAAAATAATACAATTTTTATCTTAAAACTTATTCAAGAATTATTTACGTATCCCATCATGGACACTAAGATGAATATTTTCAGGTGTTTCACCATTACGAATTTTTTTCCTGCTATCTACAAGTCCCCCCTGCCCCCAGGCTTATTCAACAGGAGCTGAAGTCCTAGAAGTTTAGATTGGTGTTACAGAAGACTAGTCACAGATGCCTGCATCTGTCTGAATGTCTTAAAAGTCCTGCTCAATCTCTTGCCCATGTTCAGAAGAAACTGATGGGGCCTGCTAGCCACTGACAGTTCTCATGGGGCGCTGGTGGCTGAGATCTTGCAGCGGCATTTGCAGGCCTTCTAATGTGAAGGAATGTGGTGGCCATTTTCCTAATGGGCACCCTCTCCTCACACCATCCCGCCCCAGGCCTCTGGCCAAGAGAATAATCCTAATATGTCAGACCATGCTCGGTACCCTGACTTCTCTTTTCTTTCCAAATATCCAGGGTATTAGAATGTAGAACTAGTAACCACGTATCTAATTTACGACTGGTATCTAATTTTCCATAGTGAACAGTCTAAGTCCAAGTTCCTGTACTCTTGTTTTGTATTTTCAAATCATGTCGACACTTTCTTCATCACTGAAGCTACATTTCCTGTAAAGTTGAATAATAGCTGTTGTGAAATAGGTGTACACCAGCATTTTATAGGATGTGACAAGATGAGGTTCAGTATTCATCAGGAAGAGGGGAAAAAGAGGTCATAGTGTAGAAGATAATCAGAAATTGTCTCCTCCACATACTCATGTGAAATGAAGCTAATGCCCTTGACTCTTAATTTGAAAAAGTTAATCTGAATGCACATTGAAGTTTATTTTCTTCTCCCTTGTGACTCTAAAGTATCTTAAATTAAGGATACTCATACAGTTGAAGAAAAGAGTTTAGTGTTTGAAAATTGCCCTCTATTAAATTTCATCTATATGGCTGGTTTGAAAAACCTAAGTCAGAGTAATTCATATTTTCCAGTTTGGGTGTTTTTTTAAACTCTTAGTACTACTTAGTTTACTTACTGTAACCTAAATACCCTAAACTTGTTACTGCTGTGCTGAGATTTTGGTCTAGAGTTGAATTTTCAGACAGAAGAAAAAATGGAAAATGAATTGGCATAATACTAGGTTTGATTTTACTTTAAGCAGAACCCAAAAGCTGTTATGAGGTCATTGTCCCTGCGAGTTCCAAATTCCGAATGGACATTGATACTCTTAGAATAGGAAAATGTTTTGAAATGTTTAACAGAAAGAGTTTGGTCCTAAATTCTATTAAAGCGTAAAGTTGACCGCACAGCCACCTTCTCTAATCTTTATAGTTAATTAGGCTTCATGTTGGACCTGCCCAAAAAAGGAATGAAGGACTGAGGTGTTCAAGATAGCGCTTGCCTTGTCCAAACTGCATGAGCTCAGAAACTGGTGCGCCTCACTCGGTTTCCTGATGTGATAGGTTCTGCACTGACTGTTTGTTAGCTTCCTTCGGAAGGCCCATTCTTGCTCTTAAAGTATTTAGCAGTTGGTTGGAAAATAAGTGTTCTCTTGCATTTATATCATTTAATTGATAGTTCAGGTAATATTTCAAATAAGATGAAAAACAAAAGCCATAACACATAATGGCAAAATAAATGAACATGCACAAGGTTTTTTTTTTTTTTTAAATAAGAGCTATTTTTATCTCACTGTACCCCTGAGTCTGTTTTTTAACTTAGCTATCTGTCTCTAGCTATGTATCCAGCAGAACTCATGAACCCCGTGAGAAATGGAGAGGAAAGAAGGGACTAGCATGTTGTGTGTACACAGGCTCATATGCTAGTTATCTTACGTTTTCATTTATTTCTCAACAGTCCTCTGAAATATGCATTCACTCATTTAGCAGATATTTATCAAGGGCCCGCTATTTAGCTAGTGCTGGGAGCCCATCATTGTTCAGGATGGCGGCTTGCCTGGAGTTGGTGGCAAAGCCAGGTCTTTCTCAACTCTGGGGCTCAGTGTGTGGGGTATTATTTTTCAAGTTTTTTTTTCCCATCTCCGTATTATCCCACATCGCAGCATTCTTTAAGTTGTATCCCAAAGGTGATACAGAATGGAAGACGATCCCTATTGCCTTGGCCTTTTTCTGGACTAATTACTTAGAATTCATTTCTCTAAGTAGACATAGCAGCTGTGTATTCCTCATTTTGCAGCAGAGAAGACAGAGGCTCAGGTCTTCTGTCTCTGCAGCTCTTGTTCCTCTCCTGACTCACAGTACCTGAAATGCTTTGTCATTTTAAATCAGCAGCACAGTATTTCAAGTCATTGTCATTTCTAGTCTGGGCAAGGTGCTAAGTGTAAGGGCCAGGAGTAGATACAAATAACACAGATTTTTATCCCTGCCTCTAAAGCTTATGTCCTTTGAGACAACAGATAGTTAATTTAATAACTAATGATATAGTTAGGTAATCGTGGTTTTTGTAAATTCAGAATGCAAGAGCATCTGTACAGACGTTTTAAGACTAATTCAAGCCAAGAATAAATGTTTCCTCACATTGATGAGTTAGTTTAATAAATTGGTCACTAAGAATATATTTTTTTTGAAAGATAGTGTCAAACAAAAGCTGTAACAGGAAATGGTAAAGTCAGTCAGTTGCTCTTGGCTTATATGGGTTGAAACCAGTGAGATGCCAGTGGTGTCTGAGCCAAGTGCCTGGATTTCCATAAATCACCTGGAGTTAATCCACTGATCCTCCATAAACCTCCTGGGAACATCCCCCAGAGCTGGGCCGTTCAGAAGCTATAATTTGGTAATCCCTGGCGTACTCCCTATCGGCGGTAATGATGATATCTGCCAGCTATCTTGCAGGAAGTAAGTTTTAAAGGGTGAATCTCATGCTTATTTCAGCACTTTCAGTGGCTTTCAATGGCTTGATTATACTATAAAACATACTTTGAATGTTTTGCTTAACATCTGCCCCTCTGCCTTCTTAGTGGAGAGGGAGCCATTTGAGAGGTGGAATCTGTCTTATTCATCTTTATGTATATAATGCCTATACCAAACTTATAAAATTTTAGACATTTTCTATAGAAGTGACATTTTCTAAGAATTGCATCCTCTGATACAATAAAAATAAAACAACAGGGAGTCATTGTCCAAAAGACTCCTAGTTCTTTTCATATTTTCATATGCAAACAAGCCACCTGGGAAAATGCGTTCTGATTCTGCAGGTCTGGGTGGGGCTGTACATCATACATTTCTACCAGCACCCAGGTGGCACCTGTGTGTTGCTGGGGCCTGGGCCACACTTGAGGGAGCACAGCTGTAAGGGGAACGTTCCTGTGCAGAGAGAGCGGGGTTCACATTTCTACCAGTTGATTTACTCACCTTGCTACCCACAGAAGACAAGTCAGCTACTGAAAAGTTACACGGGAGCAGGCGAACTACACAGCACTGAACAAATGTACGAATTTAAGAGATAGCCCTCAACTCCACTTCTGTCTTATAAAACTAATAGATCCACTTTCCAATTGTGCAGTATCTACGGTCAGCAGATTTATGACCCTGCTCAAAAGACCCAGAAAATAGTAAGTAGTTGTAGGGTCACTAGCAACCTTTGGCAGCCTGGTGGAAGGGTGATTCAGAACAGGACATTTGCTTTCATTCACCAAACAGGTACCGGATGCCCTCGTTCTGTCTCCTCTCTCCCTGTCGCTCTCCTGGGTTGCCCTGCCCCAGCCTGCCAGATCACAGCTGTTGGTGATGGTTGCTAATCATGTTTGTTGGTTCTGAGACGATTGAGATTAAAAGTGTCCTAACATGTCAGATTAAATAGAGCTGTGTCTTACATTCTGACTAGAATATACTAGACAAAAATCCTAGGACTTTTGTAGTGGAAATTCAGTGTCCATGGCATCCTCGTATGTTGTATATCACAGGTGTGCTTAGATTTGCATTCTGCTCTGAATTGTACACTCATCCAGAGAATTCTAAAGAGGATATGCCAGCACTATACCCAGATCTTTTTGAAGTTTAAGTGTTTGCCTGACCTTGAAATCCTGAATTGTACATTTGGAAAAAAGATGGTTCAGATCCCTAGACTGCTGAATTTAAAAAATAAGAAGCCATACACTACTGGATGGGATTTACTTCTGTTTTTAATCCATAGCTTTGGACTAACAGGTGACCTGTAGTCACATAATGAGATCGGCAGCCGTGGACAGTTCATGACCTGTGCCATCCCCTCTGCAGGCAAGGTTCTTGTTAGGTTTCAGGGTTTGCCGGTTTAATGGGCACCGTTGACTCAGCAAGTCTGCTTTGCTGCCTTTTCTCCTCCTTGCTTGTGTCCTCCCCCTGCAGAGCTGCCTGACCTTTCTGTAGTACACAGCTGATGATGTTCGCAGGGAACCTGAGGGTAAACGGAATCAGACTTTTGTGGCCAGAGGCGGCCAGCCAGGGCCTGTGAGGGATCGACAGCTCTGACTCCTGTTCACCAGGTTCACACAGGGCACATTTGGAAGTTAAACTGCTATTCAGGCCTCCATGGAATTAGAGATCTTTACGACATTGCATGTAGCCAATAGTCCTTTTTAAGCACAACTGCTTGATGTAGAATGTTCTTACAATATGTCATAAAAAACAAAATAGTACGAAAAATGTATAGTATGATGTCTAATTTTACACAGTTCAAAACAGAAGTAGCTACTTATATTGCCTGGGGATATATACCATATGTAGTAAAATACAGGAAAACAAGAAAATTGCAGCAAAACTCATGATTAATAGCCGTGTTTGGGAGGATGGGCAGTGAGATTGAATTGGGGAGCCCTCAGAGTGGACAAAATTGCTAATGTTCAGGTTCTTAAATTGGATAGTGTTTGTAGGTATTTGTTACCAATATGTTTTGTTGCCTACACATAGATATGCACACACATTATTACACACATACATATGTATATATATTTTTGATGGTACTGGGGAGTGAATACAGGGCCTCACACATGCTAAGCAAGGGCGCTACTACTGAGCTGCACCTCTGGCCCTTTAAATGTTTTTAGATTTTGAGGCAGTGTCTCACAAGCTGCCCGTGCTGCCTTGCACTTGCCGTCCTCCTGCTTAGCCTCGCAGAGTGCTGCGATACAGGAGTGTGCTAGCACATCCAGTCAGTTTTTCTCTTGATACCATCATACCTCATAATAAAAATAGATTAATAAGTGAAGAATGCGTAGAAAGATCTTAGCATAATTCTCATTCTTGTCCCCTTTGTATTAATATTTTAAAGTTATGAAAATATCATTGAGAAGGGTAAAGGGAAAGGACATCTACAATACGGATCCTCTGACATGATCACTGTTTTGTTTTTGTATGAGTGTTTATTAATTACAGTCTTAGTTATAATCACAATGCATGCATAAATATGTATGTATCTCACAGTGGACAGTGTTCTTTATATACATTAGTTTTAGTGGCTTAGTAATATTCCCACCAATGGAATTTCTGTTGTATAATATTTAAGTTGTTTTAACTGTGTTGGCCATTATAGGATATCCCTGAGGCTTTTGTATTTAGTCCATAAATAACTTGCCTTAAGGCATTCTGCTGTGTGCCAAAATTATAATTATAAGCAAAGAGCCATAATTCCTGTCCTTGTGGAATGTAAAATCTAATGACTAACATTTCCTGACTGTATTTTGCATTAACTACATTAACCTTCATTTTCTTGGACTTTTTAAAAACTTTTTATTTAGAGGGAATTAATAGAGTCAGATGCTATTGTGAAAATAATACAGAGAAATCTCTTATGTTCTTCACTCAGTTTTCCCTAGTGGCAGTATCTTTCATATACCACAACTAGGAAATCGACATTGATAATTCAACCAATCTTATTTCAATTTTACTAGTTTTATCTGTATTCATTTGTATATGTGTCTGTGTATACGCATGTGTTTTCTGCCATTTTATTACATGAGTAGATTGTTGTTACCACTTCCAGTCTAGACACAGAATATTTCATTACAAGGAGATACTCTTTTACAACCATGGCTGTCTCCTCCTCCACTTTCTAGTCCCTGGCAACTACAAATTAGTTTTGTTTTTCTTTTTGGTTTTGGTTTTTTGAGTCAGCCTGAACTGTTCAGTATATAGCCCAGGCTGGCCTTGAACTCAGTGATCCTCCTGCCTCAGCCTCCAAAGTGCTGGGACTACAGGCATGCACCACCACGCTCAGCAGCAGTTTTTGACCCAGCAGAATTCTCTAGAGATTTGTCCAAGTTGTGTTTATTAGTTTATTCCTTTTTATTATGCTGAGTAACATTCTTTTGTGTGACTGTCTTGATGTAGCTACTGAAGGACATTTGGACTGTTGCCAGTCTCGCCATTAGGAATAAGCTTCTATGAACATTTCCTCAGCCTTTGATAATTATGCAGGAAAGGACACGAAGAATTAGACCTCTGTGCCTCAGCCACTAGTGTCCATTCCCACATTTAGAGTGTCTTCGAAGTATCCAGAATAAGACTCTGGTGAATGGCATGGTGTTTGGCTTTATTAGTTTGTACCTCAAGTATTTCAGTTTGTCCATAGAGCTAAAATTCTTTTGTTCTCATGTCTCTTTGTATATCATTTTAGCCTGTTGAGATTGCTATAACAAAATACAACAAGCTAGCAGGCTTATAAATAACAGTAGTTCATTCTCACAGTTCTGGAGATTGGGAAGTCCAGTGTCGAACTGCTGGCAGATTGGGTTTCGGGGGAGGGCCTACTGCCTGGTTCATAGATAGGTGCCTTTTTGCTATTACCACATGTGGTGGAAGGAGTGAGGGACCTCTCTCAGGCTTCTTTTGTAAGGGTCCTAATTCAGTTCACCTTGGGATTTAGAATATCAACATAAAAAATTGAGGGGCCATAAACATTCATCCACTTCATCTTTGTACCACTGAAGTACATTCTATTGCCATCTTCACTGTCCATTAGAACTTAAGGGGAACTCTTAATTTTCTGCTGAGTTGCTTCCCCCTAGAAGACTAGGGATCTTAAGTGTATGTGATTTAGATCAGACCCTGGATGTTTAGTTTTTTATTATTTTCCTTTCGAACAAATGGCCATAGTCCTCACTTGCCAAAGAAGGCATGAAGTCCAGGAACCCCAAAGGCTGAGGAAGCACTGTGTTAATGTAGCCTCGGCCGCAGTGGCGCCTGACCGGCACCTGCCCAGAGACTTGGACAGTGGCAGGAGAGAGTGCCCCTGGGGTGTCGCGGCCTTCCGGACCCTAGTGAGTGAGCTGGTAGTTGGGTGTCCCAGAAAGCAATCCATCATACCGTTGTACCCTCTTTGGTGTTCTATTTCTTTTTCTGTCCCATTGCTTTTGGGGAAGTCTAAAATCTTACTTGGGGATAAAGTTGAAAATCTGATCCAGATGCGGTCTGGTCCCTGCCAGCCTCTTTGAGATTCGTCTTGTGCCATGAACTTGCTCCGCACTCTGTAATCCACTCACTGGGGCCGCCCGCTGGAGCTGCTGGCCTCATGCTCCTGCCTGCCCTAGGTCTGCGTGTGCCCTGTTGGGCTTGGAGCGCTGCCTGCCCTACGCTTGGCTTGGGCATGTCAGTGCTCCTCCGCAGCGTCGGGTCTGGGCCGGCAGCATCTGTGTGCAGGCTTCCCCAAGCCACTGTCAATGTGCTCATACTGCCCCCATGCTCTCCCTCTTTGCCTCTGTCCTTGTCTGTGGTGCTGGTCATTGACTCCTGACTTGCCGGTGCCTGGTCTCCCACCCAGATCCTCATAAAGATGAGACTCTGTCTCCTGTGCTCCACTGATTCTATAGTACCTGGCACAGCATCTAGCACATAGTAGCTCCTCATTAAGTACTTGTTGGATTAAGAAATTGGAAAATGGCCACCCCCTAAAATGTCCTCAGTGCAAGTGACATAGAGTTTATTATTATATAAAGGAGTTAATATAGTTACATACTGCCATATTGAACTATCTCTGAAGTTTCTTAACCATATTCCTTTTTTTTTTCTTTTCCTTCAGGTGGGGACCAGGGCTTACTGAACACGTTTTTTAGCAGCTGGGCAACAACGGATATCAGAAAACACCTACCATTTATTTATAACCTAAGTAGCATTTCTCTATACTCCTATCTCCCAGCATTTAAAGCGTAAGTGCAAATGGTTTAGCTGCTGTTTGGGAACAAGAAGGGCAGGGTGTGGGGTTTGAGATGTCTGGGAGGTGTCTCATTGTCTCTCTGAGGGAAATTCTACCAGTTAGGAACTTGAAGTCTTCGTCTAAGAAACATGGCTGCAGCTGAGAGTGGCTTTGATGTCATCAATTGCTCTATACTTGACGTCACCCTGAGGGCACCTAACTGCCTTACAGGACAAGGTCACCCCCCCCACTGGTCTGCAGGCTTCCTGCCTGTTGCTAAGTCATCCATACATCACAGTCAAAAACCCAGAAGGCAAGGGCTGTGCCTAGAGCTGTACCTAGGGCCGTTCCTGGGGCCATCCCTAGAGCCGTAACTAGGCATAAGCCCAGATTCTGCCTCCGTACTGGTTGCTGAGCTTCATTTTTCCTAATTTGCAAAAAGAAGGCGTTTACAGCTCACTCCTCGGCTGTCTTGTGGCACAAGCAAGCAAAGCAGCAGTGTGGTGCCCTGCTGAAAAGTAGGAGCTCTGGACTGGTGCCCTCAGAGCGCATCCTGGAGATGTCTCTCACTAGGCGGTAACCTCAGACTTGGCACTAAACACTCTGGCTGTGTGTCTTCGTGGGAGGCTCAGTGTGGCATTAAGGGAGGAGCTCGCGGGACATGATTAGACGAGGGTCTGGCCTCCGCTTAGCTCTCAGTAAATGGCAGGTTATTTGCCATTTTGGTTGCCTGTCAGCATAGTGTTAAGAATAATTCCTGAAGGACTGGGGATTTAGCTCAGTGATTAGAGTGCTTGCCTTGCAAGCACAAAGGCCTGAGTTCGATCCCCGGTACCACCAAAAAAAAAAAAAAAAAAAAAAAAAATTCCTGAAGCCAGAAAAGCAGGGCAATATGTCAGTACTCTGTCATTTCCCATCTAATGATTTATGGCTCTCTGTCCCAGTTTTCCATATGTAAAACAAGGATGAAAATAGTATCTGCCTCATAGCCTTGTCAAGAGGGTAAGGCACCATAGTGCGCATAAGATCTTGGTGGACATTTGTCTTTGTTGTCATCATTGTTTTTGGTAACGTCCTTGTTTAGTCACTGGAACGGTTATAATACAACTAATACAGCTCATCACAGTGTGTGTCTCCCTGCGAGGGCCCAGCTGCGTTCTTCAGCCTCTGACTCAGCGTGTTGAAGTAGGACGATGATTCGGCTTTCTTGAACTGGGGCCTAGCTGTCAGGTTGATCTGGAGGCGGAGCCGTGAGCAGCGGGGGAAGTCCTGCATTGAGCTGGGCGTGTCTTTGCGATCTCTGTCCCTCAGGGGCGTTCCTGAGTAGGTGGAAAACAGAGGACCGTCACTCCTCATCTGTCATTATCTGGTATTGTCTCTGAGTCTTGCACCACAGTAGTGAGATGCCCGACTTTCTGTGGCTGAAATGTTTCCTTCTGTTTTTGAGCAGACTCTATCAATGTCTCATTTTGGATTCTTTCCTCCCTAAGTGTCCCCTTGGCATATGTCCGTGACATCATGGCCTTTCTGTTCACATCCCTTTCTATGGTGAAATAGGCGAGCTCTAAAACACACCAGCTGTATTTTGGGTAAAGCAAACAGAACAGGATTCACTATCAAGAGAAGAAGAGGAGAAACATTATTTTCACCTCTCAGTATTTGGCCTTGTAAAACATGAATCTGTCTTACACTGGGTTGTGGACCTGTTTTATTTTGATTCTTGTTGCCTCGTAACTATCCCTGCCAGTTGGCAGCTCTGAGGATTGAACCCAGGGGTTCATACATGCTAGGCAAGTGCTTTATCACTGAGCTCCATCCACAGCCCTTTAAAAAATGGTCGTTTTTTTTTTTTTGGTTTTTTTGTTTTTGTTTTTGTGACAGGGTCTTACTAAATTTCCCAGGCAAGCCTCAAATTGTGATCCTCCCACCTCAGCCTTCTTAATAGCTGGGATCACAAGCATGCGTCACTGTGCCTAGCTAGCCCTGCCAGTTTGAATAGTACTACAGATCATGATAGCTTTACCTGCTAGAGGTGAATTTGTCTACAATAGGGAAGTCATTTATAATTTAACTGACTAAATTCAGCTTAGCAAGCAAACAAATGAGAGTGTCAAGGAGAAAGAATTTTGAATAGTGTGACCATTACACTCAGTTTCACATGGTGATCGGGTCTTAGGGGGACCCTGCTGGGCAGCATGCACCTGATCGTCCTCCAGTTGCTCTCCTCCCAAACAGGGAGAACCTGGTATTCGATGAGTGACTCCTTTGCTCTGACTTAATTTGATTCCATCTGATTTTCACCCTCCTTGCCGACACTGAACCCATGGTACCTTTCAGAAATAGCCTGGTTTTCATGGACACTGCTTGCACTTATTTTAATACAGAAGAATGAGAAACAAATGTGGCGGAGGCAACTGCACGTGCCCTTATTTCAAGAACTCAATTGTTTTTTATTCTCTGAATTTCCCAGAAGAAGCCCGAGATCTAAATTACCAACATGACCAGCATGGTTTCTTCTTCGTGGCTCAGTGACTGCGTGCTAATTTTGGAAATCTCTTTGGTTTGTTGCCATCTCTGTAGAGTGTATGACGCCTTGAGGAAACGAGAGGTAACTCCACTCACTGACCAGACATCAGGTGGGTTGCAGGCTGGCAGGAGTTCACGCTGCTTTTGTGCAGCTTCCTCTTAGTGCTGCCAGCTCTACTTTGCTGCAGTAAGACTGCTCAAAGCCAGTCCTTGTCCCCCTCATCCCTGCCTGTGTAGGAATGTTGAAACCAGATCAGAGAACTCATTTTCTCTTCCCTCTGCTGGAACTTTTTTTTTTTTCCAGAGACTTATTTTCAGAGATATTTCCCCTGTATTTTCTTATACTTGGAGAAGGGATGAAAAGATGTAGGTAGGCTGGAGATTTAGCTCAGTGGTAGAGCACTTGCCTAGCAAGCTCAAGACCCTGAGTTCCATCCCCAGTACCACCCCCAAAAAAAGATGTAGGTAGTTTTAAGTTGATGTGAAATTGTCCAAATCCTTTTTAAACCTGAGTGCCCTACCTATCCTGCACATTTGGGCCACCATAGCTATTCCTGAAAGACTCTTGTGAATTTGAAGTCTCACCTTGGGTTCAGAGTCACTCTGGTGCTCTCTGGGATGGGGCAGCTGTGTCACGTGCTGCTTTACCTAGGTCCCCACGAGTGACGCACACGGAACGGGCACCAGGCAGTGGTTTAGAGCAGCTCGGGCTTCATGGAAGAAGCTGGAAATTTGTCTCACAACTCAAACAACCTTGTACCGTGAGGTCACCAAGGCAGTGTTTTAGATGACCCAGAATCTTGAGCTTGGCTGTCTTAGAACAAGCTAGCTTTCAACAGAATGCTATTATATGAAGTTTCAGCTCAAGAACAGCCTAATGTGAATCAAACTTAACCATTAATTTGAGCCACAGAGTAGCATTTCTAATCCCTTTCTGTACATTCCATTTGGACAGAACAAAATATAACAGATTTAAAATTTTGCCACTTTAGATGATTACTGTAAAACAAAATTAGTAACATTTTTTGTAATAGAAGATCCTCTTTAATAGAGCATAATTTGAGAACTGCATTGTCTTGTTTGCTTCTAAGTTTGTAGTATATGCATTGGGAAACAAGTTATTAATGTGTCTCTCAATGTAATAGTGCTGTTGAAAGTGCCTAGCATAATGTTTGGGATATAGTAGGCTTTTAATGAATATTAATTTTTTAAAAAACTTTTCTCCACCTGGAAGGCCCTTTTTATTCATAAAATAGAATTCGGTTTGTATATAGTATTAGGGAAAAAACCTCTTTTTAGAATCAGTCACTTAGTGCTTGCTGTCTTAGCTTTCTGTCATATCCATGGCTCTTTAGGCTATGTCGTGCTATATAAAACATACCCAAAACAAAGAGTTCTCTGGCATTGCTTCATACCACTAGCGAAACTGGTCAAATTGATTGGCTACAAAGCCTAATTTACCAAATAATTTCATTAAAATATTTTTACTTTTTTACTTGAGTTTAAATATGATCTGAGGGCTGGCCTAGTGAAAATTAAAATTTTCCCCATTTCTTTTACTGCTTTGATCTTCTATGAGGTTGGTCATCCATTTCAGTAGTGTGGCTTATTCACTAAGCTCTTATCAAGAATACTTAATATTTTTCAAGCCGAACCTTTAGTGTCCTAATTTGTATTGTTCTTGCACATTTCTGATTTGATTGTTTTTATGTGATCCCTGGGACCTGCTTGACCAATTCTTTCTGCATGACTATTTGCATTGAGGCCATAACCTTTTTAATTTCTTTTTACACTTCTGCGTCTTTACCCCAGAACCTGAGACTGCACACACACACACACCCCCGCCATTCGTTCCCTTGGCAGTTCTGGAGCATGCGCAGTGTGTCATACACTCAGCTGCTGAGCAAGACGCTCAGAGTTAACCCCTCCTGCAGTTGCGTAGGTGTGCAGTTCCTGTGTGTTGCACAACACAGTTGTTCTTCAGGCATCGGGTGTCGAGGAAGAATCTAGTGGTGGCTGTGCGGGCATCTTGTGCTTCTTTTCTGATGTTAGTGATACCTCTTGGGCCCCAGGGACCCCATTTCTTAATGTGGCCATCTGGTCATTCTGACTCATCTCTAAGTGTTTATCTGTCCTTGGATATTACTGCTGTTTGTTCTGGTATCCTATCAGTCCTCATCAGATAGAGCTTCCATGTCAGATCCAACCCAGTCTTTACCTTTTGTTTTAAATTCACTACAAAGAACCAAACCTCAGAGCTTAGCTGTAACCTATCCTTTAAGGCTGCCCTGACAACAGGGAGAAAGGAGCACAAAGACTGAGCCCCCCTGGGCAAGAGAGGGGCTCACGGGAGGGCAAAAGTGAAGGCATCGAGCAGAAGACAAACCTTCAGAAGTCTCAGACCTTTGGGCTGTGTAATAATGTATTTATTCTGCAAACATGTTTTGTTTCTGCTATACAGAATTTTTTTAACTCAGTCTTCAGTGTTTAAAAATTAGGGAATTTCATATAAACCCCAGATTTCAAACAACTTTTGTAAAATCAAATATTTGGTAGGATATGTCAGATATGACTATGAGGAATTTATGACCTAGGCTGCTGAGATGATGGAATTTTCATTTCTTGAAATGGGGAGGACCGTGAGTGGGCAGGCTTGTGGGAGCGAGGATTGATCCAAGAGGTATTGAATGTGTTTGGTTTGGAATGTATGAAGTGTGAGAGCCACCCATTAACATCCTAGTGAAAGTGTGGAATAGGTTAAGTAGATGAGACAGTCAGAAGGGAGGTGTAAGTGAGGAAAAAAACAGATTTGTCAGCATATAAATAATATTTACAGCCATGGAACAAGGTGATGTAGCCAAGGGTGTAATTATTGGTAGAAAAAATATTCTGAAGATTGAACCCTGAGGCAGGAAAATAGGAAGAGTAGGGGCAAGAGACCAAGAACAGCAAGTTAAGAGGAGACAGGAAAGTATAGTGTTGCAGAGCCCACACAGAGAAAGTTTCACGCATGGAGTGACCCAATCTGTTAATTGCCATGACAGGTCTGATAAAGAGAACAGCTAAGAATTAGCTGTGGTGTAGAGCACAGAGGTCACTAGTGACTTTGGCAAGTGGAGGAGGAGAAAGCCTGATTGAAGCTTGTTCAGGAGAATTGAGGCAGTGAATGTACACAGCTCTTCTGAAGCATCTGCCTTAAAGGGGAGCAGAAACACGGTCCGCAGCCAGGGAGGTCAAGAAAGGGTGGTAGTGATTGTTTTTTAAGTAGAGCAGGTGTCACAGCGTATTCTTCTGCTGGTGGCAATGACCTGTAGAGGGGTGACACTAAAGACAGAAAATCGAGGAGAGGCATTAGAGTGGGCTCCTTGAATAGGTGAAAGAGGATGGAACCTAGGGCACAAGGAGAGAAGGTGGATTCAGGTAAGAGTGAACAGTTCATCCTTAGAAACATGAAAGCAAGCTGAGTGTGTGGGACCAGATGATGGTAGATGGTGCAAGTTTGGTTAGGTAAATAAATGAGCAGCCAGGCAGTAGAAACTGACCTGCTACTGGCCAGAGAGTCTGCGTCATGTTCTGGCATTGTGAGTCTTTCTCTGGCCGGGTTTGTAAAGAGAGACCAACCTTGTAGGCAGTGTAATGAACAAGGGCTTCATCTAGTTAGTAAAGTCTAGGTTTGAGTGCTGATACTGTTCTGACTTCCAGGACACTATCAGGAAGATTCACTTGCAAGACAAAAATTAGATGCTCCCTGCTGGTCACCATTGTTTGTGGCTGGAAAGCAGTTGTGTTTTGAGGGTGGGACATGCAGTTTCCTGTACCCCACCGTCCCTCCTTCACCAGGTGACTCCTCCTCCCTCAGCCCCACCCTTTGGACGCTTGAGTTTGTAAAGACTCTTGATTGAGATCGTGGATGGGTAAGAGAAGGAATGTTTTGGTGAGGGAGAGGTAGCTAACTGGTGGTAGGAGAAGGAAGGGCTTATGTATGGCTGTACCCACCAGTGTGAGTGAGTCTGAGAAAGTACATGAGTGAGTGGTGACAGACTGGAGATCATGCGTCATTGAAACAGGCAAGAGGATGCTGGGCCCTGTTGCCATGTCTTCAGAGAAGTGTTCCAAATAAGCAGTGCCGTCTTTCCCAGTAACTGCATGTCCCACCCTCAGAACTGAACATTTCATATAAAAAGCTTCCTGAGAACTAAAATTGCTTCTGTGTTTATTCTCATGGACCAGTTCCTTTTGTGTTCTAAACAGTTCTGTAGTCTCATCCACATGTTCCCAGCTACATTTCTCAACTACTAAACTAGTCATGAAAATTCTATCTGATCTTTTGGTAACATCAGGTCACAGGGATTATTTTAACGGCTAACATAAGCAGTATTATTGCTGGATCAGGTTCAAACTATGTCTTGTGACCTGGACGACTCTTTAGAGATTCTATCAAGTTAAAATTAGAACATTTATTTTGAGATGTGTGCAAGCTGAGATAAATCCCCGTTACTGAGTCAGAATGAATGGCTCTCAGTGATTTGGAGACAATTGTAATATATACCCAACTTTTTTTTTCTCCTGGCTGATAATTTGGTGGATAAATTGGGGGATGAGTCAGTGAATCTCTGGTTATCCTGGTTCTGGGTTGAGGTCAGTTGGGCTTATCTTCCTGCATCAACATTTCCTTCTCCTGTTCATTAGCTACTTTGCTTTTAGCCAAGCAGTTGATGATACGTGATTGTTGCCTTTGATGGGTAAAAGACAACCCTAGAAATATCATGGATTACCCTTCTGTAAGTGTGCCGCCAAATTTGCATTTAGGCTAATTTTTTTCCTGTAGTGCTAGGGATCCAACCCAGGACCTTGCACATACTAGAGAGAAGCTCTTCCACTGAACAGTACCGCTGTCCCTAAAATATTTTGAGCAAGAATTTCCATTTTTAATTAAGCTCTTGTTCCTTATTTTATTTTCATAGGATTATTTTGGATTTTCATAAATGTTGAAGAGTAACCTAATTAAGATGATAGAAAACTATTTTGAGGAACATAATTCAAACAATAATAATTGTTTGAAACTCCTATCTAGATTAATCGAAATACTAGATTTCAAAAAAACAGACTAGTAGTTGAGACCTTTCACTCACCTTTTCTGTGTACTGTGCATCATCATGAAAGCCTACAGACTAAGTCCTTCAGGCTCCTTTGCTGTGTAAATAAACACCATTTTGTTGTACAGTTAGAAAATAGTTAAGTATGTAAAGGAATGCCTAATCCTTCTTGAGATGGCTGGTGTGGGCCTGGAAAGCGGCCCTTGCACTCAGCTAAGGGTGGCCCTAGATTTCCAGAAAATACTTTGATGACTGCTTACATAAAACTGCAGTCTGTCTGCACTTTCTTCCTACCTTCTTCTCTAAGCCTCATTATATTTTCCCACTTCGTAGCTGGCCCACTCCCCCTGCCCTCTTGTCAAGGGCCTGTGGGGCTGAGCGCAGCCTCAGTTCCTAACGTCTGAACCTGCTGCATGATTTCTGTGTGCTCGCTGCTGGTTTCTTACCTCCTGTCATGCTCTCTGTCCCTCACACTCCTGCATCCGTTTTTGTTTTTTTGAGACAGGGTCTCACTATGTAGTTCAGGCTGGCCTTGAGCTCACTGTGTAGCCCAGGCTGGCTTCGAACTTGTGGCAGTTCTCCTGCCTCTGCCTCCCGAGTGCTGGGATTACAGGCATGCACCACCATGCCTGGCAACTCCTGCATCCTTATGGGCTATTTCTGCTCTACCCTCAAAACCTGGCTCCAGTTAGCTTTTCTAGGAAGCCTGCTCGCGTGTTCCATTTTGTTGTTGTTGCTTTGTTGCAGAAAGTTGGGTCCCTTTTGGGAGGTGGCGTCGTCCTCTATTGCGCCACCTTCACAGCCCTGCTCATCTCTTTGGGCTTCCCTGTCCTGCCCCTCCATACTCACACCCAAGGGTTTCCTGCTTTAAAGCAGAAAGGGCAGCTCCACCCACATGTAGGACCCCTTAAACTCAGACTTGCTTATCAAGGGGTTTCTTAAAGTTAAGGCTCCTTCGTCTAGGAAAGGACTTTCCAGTGCACAGATTAATAATGTATTTTGAGAAAGGGAGATCCTTCTGGTCCCAGACGGTAACAGTGATTTAGCCTTAAAGAGACACTTGCAAACCTGGGTACCTGAAGGTGGAGCCCAAAGCCAGTGGGCTCCCCACTGAAATGCGGGGTGTGGGCTGTGTCCTGTTGGCAGTCAAGAGAAGGGCCAGGTGGAGAGGTGCTAAGCAGCATGAACCCGAGGCGGGTGCGAGGGCCCTGGACCAGTCGCGGAGAGGACCTGAGCCATGTAGGCGCACAGACAGGCCAGAGGCCGGAATTACTTTCCTGCCTACAGCAGAATACCGGGCAGCCTTGGTGTGCAAGTGGATTGGACCACCGGGCCCTTTTGTTGTCTATTCTGCAGTCCCAGTTTACAGACTGGGGTGGACAGCCGATCAGGAGGCCTTACACCCTGCCCAGCACAGTCCACTTGAGGCTTGCTGTGGTCTTAAAAAAAACCATCCATTTCTTGTTCTCATTCTTCCCATTTTTGTTTTTTTTTTTTTTTCCCCAATCTTTGCATACACTGCATCCTTCTAAGAACAGTCTTTCTTAGGACTGTTAGTGCTAACTTGCCCGCTTTGTAACTTTCTTTTCTATTGGCTGCTTTCTATTGCTAGGTCCTTGAGAACTTGGGTATTCCTTTTCCACTTTCAATTGACTAACTGTAGGTGGGAGTTAATCCATGGATTAACAAATGTCACTCTCAAACAATGCGTGTCTCATGGTAACGTCCTGGTTAAGAGCCAGACTACCTGGGTGGAATCCCAGCTGTCACTCACCAGCCAGCTCATCCTTGATGAGTTACTTAACTTCACGCCTTGGTTGCCTCACATAGTGGTTTTGGAACTAAATGAAGTAAACCATGCAAATGCTAACCAGTGCCTGGCCTGTGTGAGTATTCATATTTGTGAGCTATTGCACTTACTACTGCTTAATCATCTGTGAACTGCCAGGAGAACAGGTTAGAAAGGAGCAGAGTTCACACTCTGTTCAGGTTTTAGTTGCCATTGCTATCCTGTTATAACTGTGTTATATTTCTGTTAGCTACAGGCTAATGCAAATACAAATGTCAGTATCTAGTTTGATGCAGTGGTTGGCTAATACAGGAGAGCAAATAAACACTGACTCTGGGCAAAGGAGTTGAGTCAGGAAGGGTGAATGTCTGAAAAAGCGGAAGGAAGACATGCCTGATTCTATATGCAATATTCATATATTCAGGTTTTAGGCTTGAGGACACATATTTGCAAGCACAAGGCAATACTTGTCTACCCACCCTCACCCCACAGCATACAAGTGTGGAATCTCTGGGGTGGGTTTCCTCATGATGGTTAGAACACCTGTTGAGAATGGTTATCTGAATCCTGCCCATTGTTCCCAGGCATTCTCCTACTCCCACTTGCTGTGCAAAGTCTCCTTTGAAAACCCACCTGTAGTCACTGCTTCAGAATTCCCATGTCCCTCAACATCGGCATGGCGTGGGATCCCTAACTTTGTTGCCTTGATCATGCTGTTAGTTTTTGTGGATGAGCCAGCTCCCTGCGTAGACAAAAGCCCCTTGGGGAAACACTCACTGAATGTAGAGCCGTAGGCATAACAGTTGCCTATTTAGTTGGCTGCCCTAACTATGCACAAGTTTGGGCACTACAGTGTGTATGTGTAAGTGTAAAATATACTGTGCGTTTAAAGAACAAGCTTGGGGGTATCAGGTAACCCTTTAATTTTTGGAAGAAATATAACGTGGAATAATCACCCTTAATAAGGAATTTTACAAGCAGGCCTTATTTTTCTTACATATTTTTGAGGTGGAACCATTACAGGATAGTAAGAGCAGCCCAGGCCTCATTAAGAGACAATTGTGCCAAATCCCATCTCTGCCATTTCATAGCTGCATGGTCCTCTGTGCCTGAACTAGCACATTATAATAAAGTCTACTTTGTAGGAATATTATTCCCAATCATGTCCTTCAAGAAGTTGAGCCCCAAACATAGTAAACTCTCAGACGATACCTATTTAACAGGCCTGTAACATTTTTTTAAAAAATAAACCTTAGGAGTTAGGAAATCTTATGTGAACAGAACTGAATTCTGACATGTGAACCTAGCCACCAAGGATTTGTCCCAGTTTACCTTTCTTTCCCTATTCAGAGGCGCTTCTCCAGTTCTGACTGGAGGGTGCTTGGCAGAGCACAGAGGTGCTCGCGGCCTGCACTTCCTTAGATGGTCACAGGCTTTCCTGATCCCACCTGCTGCACAAGCTTGAAGTCACATCATCGCAGCACCTCTGCCCCCTGCAGCTGGCTTGTCATGCCCTTCTTCCTGCTAATTTCCAGGTCACTCCCTGCTCTGATTTTCCCTTTGGGACTTCTTGCAGTCATCTTTATTGTTTTTATATGTATAGATTTCCTCCCAGCTAGTACAGGACCAGACTTAAATCTTATTCTTTTGAAGATATTATTTATTATGAAATACAGTGTGTATATAAAAGTGCATGCCAAAAAATGTGCAGTGCTTCATTTTTGTCTTTTTCATGGTGTAACTTTTCATTTAGATTTTCCTATTGTCTTTCAGTAGTTTTTTGCCCCCACAGAATAGCGTATGGGTTTTTGTTGGGGGATCAAACAAGATCAGACGTATGATGTAATTGTCTTACTCTTTTCTTTTTTTTTTTAATATAAAGGCTTTTAAAATTCATGTTTGCTGCATGTGTGTATAGCTATAGTTTATGCATTTTCACTGCTATATCATTCTGTATTAATATACCAGAAATTTTCCTCTTAGAAAAAGATAAAATAGATATGTAACTATAAAATCTCAAAGTTATTTGATAAATAAGTACTTCTTTTTTTCTAATGGTGGGTCAGCTGGGATAGCTCTGACCCTCTCAGCTGTGTCTGGAGTAATGCCCCAGGTTTGCGCCCGACATATTCCATGTCCTGTGGAAATAGAGGGCTACACTGGGCATGTTCTCCTGGCAGAAGCTGTAACTTCTCAGGGTGAAGAGAACCAACCTGTGCTTCTGAAGGCATTCTCACTGCTGCCCACATTCCATGGCCAGACCAAGCCATATGCCATGTTCAGCTTCCAGTAGAAAGCATACTTCCACTGTGGAGGCGAGGAGCAGTGCACACCTGCTGAGCATGAACAATAACCTCATCTGACATGTGGACATGTGTTTGTGACTTTTAAACAATGCTCTTGCTGCGAACATTGTGATTGTTTCCTGTTGTACAAGAGTTCCTTTGGGGCCAGGCCTGGTGGCGCATGTCTGTAATCGCAGCACTCGGGAGGCTGAGGCAGGTAGGAGGATCGCCTCGACTCGAGGCCAGCCTGGGCTACATAGTGAGTTCAAGGCCAGCCTAAACTAATAGCGAGACCCTGTCTCAAAAAAGGACAAACAACAAGAACAAAAGCATTCCTTTGGGGTCTATGCCTAGGACTTTAGTTTCCTGGTAGCAAAGCATGAGCATTTTCAACTTAAATACCACACGTTTTCTAAGTGATTGTGCCTTTCCTCTCCAGGATGAATTTGGGCTTCTGCTGATGCACTGAACTACTACCATTTTTGCATTTTTATGTGTATTTAACATAGAGTTGACTAATTTCTAAAGCACTTATAGGATGGAAGGTGGACTATTAATATTACAGAACAAAGTCTCAATTGTCTGTCTGTGCTCAGAATCCACTAACCATTTCAATGTGTGTTCACTTGGCAGGTTTGGTGCAAATGCCAAAGTTGTGCATTTCCTGGGACAAGTCAAGCCATGGAATTATACTTACGATTCCCAAACAAAAAGTGTTAAAAGTGAGTCCCATGATCCCACCATGACTCATCCAGAGTTTCTCAGTCTGTGGTGGGACATCTTCACCACCAATATTTTACCTCTGCTTCAACACTATAGACTTGTCAAAGACACCTGCTCATACAAAAATGTGGTAGGTTCTGTTTGTTGTTTTTTCTTTCATGTCAGTAGTGCTGTACCTTTTAAAACTTGGTATGTCAATAGAATTTGGGAGTATTTAATAATATTTTAAACAAAGAGATTTGTGTGAAAACAAAACAATGACTATCTTAAAATAGAGAAATATTACCACCACTGAAGGAGTGAAAGTATACTGACTGGCAAATTTCATTGTATCTGATAGTATGTTTTTTTAATATATCTGTACATTCTAACTATATTCTTAACTCTTGTCCAAAAAGAAAGATTTTGAGATTATTCCTAATGTAGTAAGTCTGTATAAATAGACTAGGGATGTAGTTCAATGGTAGGGCCCTTGCCCTGGCGTGGGGGAAAAAAAGCCCATTTCATGTTTTAGAAACTTCAGGCATTTAAATGTACCTATTTCATATCTGCCATCTGTTTAGAAAAATGTGTCTTCGGTGAAAACCACAGTATGTACCACAAATACTTTTCTATAACTATTATTTCCTGTTTATACTCCTATGATTGTATAGGTTTGTGAAAAAGAAATCTCTTTTTAAGAGGGAGATGATGTGTTAATTTTTAAAATAACAAACTTTTAAAGCATGTTTTGTGGCTTTAATGTCCTTCTGAGGTTTTTTCTTTCCGATGAATTTGAAGAGAATGAGAAATTAAACTGTTCATTAACTATTTTTTTTTTTGTTTTTTTTTTTGGTGTTCATTAACTATTAAGATACAAAAACTACAACTAAATGGGCAAATTATAACCAGGCAATTGCTTAATTACCTGGCTGTCATTATAACATTATGAGGAATTCTTCTCTTTTCTAAGGTATAGTCATGTCACTGGCTAGCATTTGTACCAAAATACGGAAATGTAAAGGGAGAAATAACATACTTTTTCTTTTAAGTACTACTTATTTTAAGCATGGTCCATGAAGTTGCACTTGTGCAGGACTTGGAACGGTGCCTGGCACCTAGTAAGTCCTTAATAAAAGTCAGCTGTTCTTATTTAATCCCTTCTTACTACTATTATTGTTAATATCCCTTTTATAGAGAAACAGGCTTAAGTTATATAACTTGTCTTAATTATGTAAGATTATAACGACAGAACTGAGACGCAAATCCAGATCTGAAAGACTGTTATCCTTATGAAAAATTTGAAATGGACCTTGCTTAAGATAAACCTCTACAGACCAGAATTAAGTATAGCACCTTTCATGGCAGAGGGAGGGAGTTCACACATTCACAACCTGGCCGTAATTCACACGTCCCTCTGCTGGGCAGCTCTGAAGCACTGGTGGTACATGCATGATGGTCCCATCATGGCACTGGTGGTTCAAGCTGGTGGGAATGTGTTAACCTTTCAGCACTGAACTATTTTAAATTACATCCTAGACTAGATTTCAAGGACTTTTCGCCTAAGCTCACTGTAAGTTCACGGACCCCCATATTGTGAAGCAGAGGACTCAGCAAGAGCCTGTGTTCACCTGTTACAGAAGGAAGGCAAAGGCAGGACTGACCCCATGGGAGGGCTTGCTTAGGTTGGTTCAGCTATCTCCCAATCCGATACCCAGATTCCTTGAAGTTCTATTGTATTTAAATACATATATACACACTTAAATATATAAAGGAAAAGAGTATCCAAAAATTTGTTCCACCATTTTTTCTGTTAAAAGCAGTTTCCATTTTTCTTTATTCACCTTTTTCCTCTAAGATTTCCAGCCTTCTCACTTTAGAGCTTCTTGAAAGGACAGCATTGGTATTCTTTCATTGGTGTACTTGAAGTTGACTGCCTGTCCATATACAGTGAGAGTTAATTAAGCGTAGATTTGCTGTTTGCTGCATTTACCCTGTTCTTTCTGCAACACAAGGGCTCAGAATTATGAACTGAGAAAAAGTGAAGATGGGAATTGAAACAGTTGTTCAAAAACTAAACAAATTAACAGAAGCTACAAGAATAGATGCTACTTGGTAATCCAAATGAAAGCTTGAACAGACAGAAAAATTCGGTACATAGCCTCAAACTATCTAGCTTTCCTTCTTTCAGTGTGACAACTTGTGTATGTGTTGTGGCTCTCTGGGTAGGTTCTCTTTGAAGTGCAGCATCTGAAGTGTATTTTTGTTTAAGTTCTCAACCTTTCTGAGCCCACACAGATTGAGAATTTATCATGAGACTTGTGTTCCTTTGTCTATCCATCTTACACTTTCTAATGAACTGTTTGCAGCTCTCAGACTTGGTCTATACACTGGCTTTCTCTTGTGGCTTCTGTAGAAAGGTATGCAGAACTTAAACATTAACCCTAATTGTTCTCCCAATGTTTTCACTGAGTCAAGAAGTCTTCATTTCGTTAGGAAAAAAATTCACATGACCCTTGTATTTTTGTGTCTTTTTTTGTTTATTTCATGTAATGCTTTTCAGTTTTTGCTATTTTGCATGACAATCCATCCTGGCTTTCCTCACCTTCAGTTGATTGCATTCTTTCAAATGACCCCATTTTCAACTCTTAAAGAGTCTTGATTATGCTCTTTTTTCCTAGGAACACGTCTCGGGAGCCATATCCCACCTGTCCCTTGGCGAGAACCCAGCTGCCCCACAGCCTTCTGTATCGTCAGAGGAAAGGAAGGAGCGGTGGGAACAGGGCCAAGCTGATTACTTGGGAGCAGACTCCTTTGACAACATCAAGCGGAAACTTGACACTTACCTCCAGTAGAATACTGCCATTTTCCTGTGAACACATCCTTTCACAGGAACTTGTCTGAAACTTAGTATCTAGAGCTGGCTTGAGAGAAGTCTGTTAACAGGTGTTAGAGGCTTTCACTGAAGCTCATCTGATGAAGGGTTTTTGCAGGACAGCAGGTGAGAACTGGGCAGATGTTGAGAAGCTGTACTTCTGTTATATGGACAGTGTTCGGTTTTGTTAACCCTTGACTCAGCTGTTTCCGAAATCCTGTTACACTGACTGGTGACACATGCAGTAGAGGGAAGCCAGAATTAAGCTACGAAGATGGTTGTGTCAACTTGGGTAGAACCAGGTTCCAGATCCATCTCCCTTCAGAACAGGACATGGCTTCTGCCGCTTGCTTGCTCGTTATACCCGTCAGAAAACATGCATTTTTTTGATTGCCCGAAGGCTACCAGAGTGATAATTCTGCTTTAGATAAAGGCGTCCTTCAATAACACTGCTGAGTGATTCGTAACATCAACAAATGGCATTAGGCCATTTTGTTTACTATGTCTGAATATGTTCACCAGTTTTCTGTACACGTTAAGGCAGCATGCTGAAATGCTTTTGTTCAGTTCTGTGTATCTGAAAACAGCAGTGTGTTCTCTGGTGGTTACCTGCAGTTAATACCCTGTATGAAAAATAAAGACTTATTGCCATACCTTGGTTGTTGAAGTACTTCTCCATCTCACCCTTGAAAAAAACCTATTAGGGTATTTTCCATCATTTGTGAAATTTGTCACAGAGTTTAAAGTATAAAGCTTGATACACATGTATGTTTTAAAAACTGCTAAGAAATTTAAAGCTAATGCTTTCCAGTAATGGTGATGGATCTGACAGATGGAGGAAAGTAAGATCAAATCTATGTAGTGTCACTCACATTATATGCCCAGTGGGTGTACAAGTAGTTAGCATACGGTAATATTAAAAGCATCAGGGGGCTGGGCACTTAGCTCAGTGGTTAAGAGCGCTTGCCTAGCAAGTATTAAGGCCAAGCTCAATCCCCAGCACCAAAAAAAAAAAAAAAAGCATCAGGCTTATTGTCCATCTCTAAACATTCTCAGTCATCTTGCAGAACTGCCAGAATCAGTACTAGCCCCAATTCCTTCTAGTATTTTTATCCAGAATAAAAGGAAGAAGCATAAATTCTAGGCTGCAAGAGATGGCAAGCTAAGAAGGGTGAATACAAAATGATTCTTTAAAACCAAGTAATCATAAATCATTCTCCTGAATAAAAAGTACAACAGAACAAGAACCTTTAATTTTAGCAGACTCTCCAATGGCTTTTGTGACCTAGCCTTCCCGTCACCCTCCTTCATTCTGACAATATCCTGTTGGCTACCTGGGTTGTTTCTATTCTGTATGGCAGAATGAATACCCTGGGGTTTGAGTATGTGCAGACAGGAATGACAGGGCTACTTGGGAAGGTGGGTACAAGAGCCCACGAAGAACCTGAGGATTTACCCAAAATTTTAAAACATAAAATGATAAATGACTTCTGGAGATAAAAGTTATCTGGACTGGTAGAGAATAGTTGCCAACATCTTCAAATTCACGAAACCATTACCAAAGATTAAGTGTTTCCATGTGCTGGTACTATGGCTACAAAGACCTCTGGATATTTTTACCTAGTCAAAAGCGCCTGCCTTTTGGTTTCTGAGCCACTGGGTGAGATGAAAAGAACCTAGTCTTTAGATAAAGAATGTGGCCACTTCAGTCTTGTGGCCATGTAATATATAATCTAAATAAAGTGTATTAGAGATGACTCAAAGGTTTTTTTTTTTTACTTTAGAAAGCATGTAAAAGCATCAAATGGGGGACAAGCACAGTTTATGTTGTATTTATCTTTTTTACCCTATTTTTTACAAAGCAGGAAGTTTTCAGTTTAGCCAAAGTCATTAACTTTTAGAATCAGAAATGACAAGTTTACCATAGAAAATAGTCTGCACTATGCATAAAGTTGTGTCAAGTTATGTGGCTGGGAAATCACTGAAGTAGGCTAACAGTTTCTTTCCCTGATGTTTCAAGGACAGGTCTTCATTAAGGCAAAATACTAACTTTCACACATAAAGGTGTACAACTATACTGCAAAATCTCTTCCAGGAAGCCCAAATGACAAGGGTTACTTAAATGTATAAAAAGGTAGTAGCTCAAATTATAAAACATACATTAGTCGAAGCTGTCAACATACCCTTTTTAAAAATCCTTTTGCAAACAGTGGTGGGTACAACACATTTTGGCCAGAAGACAAACTTGCTCGCTCAAAGGCCAAATCCATTTCTTTCTTTTGGGGATCTGCTCCATGCTCCATCAAGGTCTGATTCATGCATAAGGTGAACAATGGTCTTAATTCTCCTTCCATCTGGTACGTCCTCATTGAAACTTTTGTAGATATTGCAATTATAACGTTAATGTATTAAAAACTTAAGGTTATTGAGCTATTATGAGCCAAACATCAAATCTGCCCTCCTGTTTTTCTATGACTGTCATCCAAAGGATAATGAAGAACTCTGGCAAGTACTTTAAGGAAAAAAATACACCAATGTCTTCGACATATCCCAATATGAAGTTTTCACTGCCTACAATAATTGCTTTAGTACTCACAGGTAATAAACTACACAGGATATTTTCTTCATTATTTCCAATCTAGAGTTACAATTTTCAGGGCAAAGCTATAGTGATTAGAGTGCTATTTGTATATGTATTACAATTTTTTTTCTTATAGCCGAAGAAATTGGGACCAATGTTATAAATCAAGGCATAAAATGAACCTTAAATATTCATTTCTGAGCAAGAAGTTTCACCGAGTTATACTGAACAAAAGGTGATATTATGAATACATTATTACAGTACTTTTTATGTGCAGTCAGGTAAAATATTGTGTAATATAAAAATTAAAGAGAAAGTCAAATTATGGCACACTAAGCAAGATAATCAATTTTTGAAACATTTATTTAACATTTAAAACAAAATCCAGTTTAAACCACAAAATTCAGTTTGAACCACAATTGGGCATACAACACTTTCAATATATCTCTAAAGCTATTGTTCTATGTAATAATAAAAGAACTAACAGCATATCATAGTTTTCATTGCAGTGGCTTTATATTTTCTTAGGATGAATTAAATTTTT